>JACEEZ010019242.1:90000-112172 GCA_016584305.1 Chionoecetes opilio | reverse complement strand
AATGTTTTTCTTTTTTACCCCCATTAAAATTAATTTGCCCCCAAAATTTTTTTTTTCTTTTTTTCCCTCTTCCCAAAATTTTTCCCTTTTCCTTTTTTTTTTTCCCGCTTATTCCTGTTCTTCTTTATTTTTTTGTTTATTATATTTTCTCTCTTCCTACTATTTTCATGCATATTTCTTTTTGTCTTCTTTTTACTTTTTTTTTGTTTTTTAAATATTTTGTTTCTTTACTAGAATTTTTTTTGTTTGTTTTTTTGTTTTTTTTCATGCCTGTGTTCTTTTGTTTCTTTCCAACTCACATTCTTTTTGTTTTGCTTTTTGGGTATTGTTTCACCCTTTCTCTCCTCTCTCCTCTCTCTCCTCTCTCCCCCCTCCTCTTCCCCTTCCTCTTCTCTCTCTCCTTCTCGTTTCTCTCTCCTTTTCCTCTCTCCTCTTTTCTCTCTCTCTTCTCTCTCTCTCTCTCTTCTCTTCCCCCCCCTCCGGACTCGCTATATCCTTCTTTTATTTTAGTATTGTGGTATTTCTTGTTCGCTTCATATTTCAATTTGTTTTTCCATTTATTTTTTCCCTCGGTCGTATATCATGTACGCCTCTTGTATTGTTTTTTCTCCCAAACCAACACCCCACAACACACCACACAAACACACCCCACACACACACACAACACACACACACCACACACACACCCACACACACACACACAACACACACACACACACACACACACACACACCCCCAACACACCCCACACACACCACACACCACACAACACACACACACCACACACACACCCACAACACACACACCACACAACACCACACACACACACACACACAAAAAACCCACACCACACACACACACACACACACACACAAAAACACACACACACACACACACACACACACACACACACCACACACACCACACCCCAAACACACACACACACACACACACACACACACACAAACACACACACACACAAACACCCCCACACACCCACACACAACACAAACAAAACCACCACAACAAAAACCACACACCACACACACCCACACACACACACACACCCCCACACACACCACCCCACACACAAAACCACACAACACCCCACACAAAACACCACACCACCCACACCCCCATTTTATCAGACCTCGCCTTCTTTCTTTCCCTCTTCCCTCCCCTAATTTCTCCTCCTCTTCCTCCTCTGATTTATTATTACGATATAGAATAAACTAATTTTTCCCTGTATCTCTATTGCTACATAATCAGTAAACTTGTAAATTTTGATAGTGTAATATCTGCAGATCCCACAAATAGCCTCTTAACCCCTGCACGCCCAGATCTTTCCTTTGCTATAAAAAATTGTCTGTTTTCGAGCCATAAAATTACGAAAGATAACTAAATATATCAAATTAACTAGTGGATAAGGCTACTAGACAGGTCATATCTATAAAATATTGCTTATATTCACTAAAAAACTCTAATGGGGGACCCAAAATTTCAATGGAATTTTTTTTGGGTTAAAAGGGGGTTTTAAGGGGCTCATAAGATTTTTTGGTTTTTTATTGATTTTTCTCTGCATTTCCCTTTTTTAAAATTCCTTTTCTTCGTTCTTTTCCATCTCCTCTTCCTTCTCCTTACACTAAAAGTTCACCAATCATTTCAAACTTAGAGATAGAAAAGTAAAGAATTTGAAAAGAAATACATATTAAAAAGAAAAGAAATAGGGATCGAAAAATTTGAAATCTCAGCATCACTCCCGCCCAAGATCATCTCAGCCTCTCCCTCACGCCCACTCCCTCACGCCCACACCGCCCCTGAGTGTGTCAAGTGATAGAGCCCGTGATGGATAACGAGAGATAGAGACTGTGGGTGAAACATTCTCTCTCTCTCTCTCTCTCTCTCTCTTCCTTCTCTCTCTCCTCTCTCTCTCTCTCTTTTTCTCCTCCTCTCTCTCTTTTTCTCTCTCTCTCTCTCTCTCGCCCGCCCCGGCCACTGCCGCCCACGCCCATCGGCCGCCCACCTTTCCATGTCACGTCACTTTTATACTTACCTAGTCTCCTTCTTCCTCTTTTCTTCTTCTTCCTCTTCTTCTTCTATACCTTCTTTACCTTCTTCTTCTTTACCTTCTTCTTCTTTACCTCCTTCTTCTTTACCTCCTTCTTCTTTACCTTTTCTTTTTATTTACCTTCTTCTTCTTTTTCTTCTTCTTTATCTTTTCCACCTTCTCCATTTCTTCTTCCTCACCTCCTTCTCCACATTCTCTTCCTATGCTTCTTTATTTTACCTTCCTCCTCCTCCTCCTCTTTCTCTCTCTCCTCTTCAATATACGTAGTGATTCATTGCTTCATTCTCTATTTTCTTCACCTCTCTCTTCATCTTTTCTTCCTCCTCTTCCTTCTTCTCTTCCCCTTCCATTTATTCTGCTATTACGTCCATCTTGAAATTCGCACTCTTCATCATCATATCTCTTCCAAAATACTCTTTCTCTTTTATTTATCTCTTTTCTCTCCTCCTCCTCCTCCTCCTCCTCCTCCTCCTCCTCCTCCTCTCCTCCTCCTCCTCCTCCTTTTCCTCCTCGTGTTTCAAGAGAATGAAAGGGCAAGGTCACAGTGCAAAGATTAAATCCTTCTCTCCTTCCTTCCTTCCCTTTTTCTCCTTCCCTCCCGTCCTTCCTTCTTCCCTTTACCAATTTTTTCTCCATTAATCTTACTTTATTTCCTTTTTGTCATGACGGGGAGGCTGTGGTGGTAGTAGTGGTGGTGGTGGTGGTGGTGGTGGTGGTGATGGTGGTGATGGTAGTGGTGGTGGTGGTGGTGGTAGGTGGTAGGTGGTGGTGTGGTGGTGATGGTGGTGGTGGTGGTGGTGGTGATGGTAGTGGTAGGTGGTGATGGTGGTGGTAGTGAGAGAGACGTGAGAGTATGCAAGTAAACAAAGATACAACGCAAGAACGCTGTGCAATGACCCGCTGATGAGGTGTGGCACAGAGAGAGAGAGAGAGAGAGAGAGAGAGAGAGAGAGAGAGAGAGAGAGAGAGAGAGAGAGAGAGAGAGAGAGAGAGAGAGAGAGAGAGAGAGAAATATACACCTAGACAAATAATAGAAAACTCTCTCTCTCTCTCTCTCTCTCTCTCTCTCTCTCTCCTCTCTCTCTCGCTCGTCTCTCTCTTCTCTCTCTCTTTCTCTCTGTCTGTCTCTCTCTCTCCCTGTCTTGACAAATTGCCTTTCTATCTGTCTGTCTTAACTGCCTGATTCATCTCCATTTGTAAAACTATCTTAAATTTATAGTAATTCAATACCTCTGTGTGTGTATGTTTGTGTGTGTGCGTATGTGTGTGTGTGTGTGTGTGTGTGTGTGTGTGTGTGTGTGTGTGTGTGTGTGTGTGTGGTGTAAAGTCAGTGTTTTTCGTCTCCTTTTCTCGTTCTTATTAAGCTTTTATCCTCTCACTCATCCTCCTCTTCCCCCTCTCCTTCCCCTTCCATCCTCTTTCCTTCCCATCTCCCCTCCCTCATTTCCCCTTCCTTTCCCAACTACTTCAAGAGCCCTCTTCCTCCTCACTCTGCCTTTCATTTTCATATCTACCTCTCAACCTGCTATGATCTCTCTCTCTCCCTCTCTCTCTTCCTCTCTCTTACTCTCCTCTCTCTCTCTCTCTCTCTCTCTCTCGCTCTCTCCTCTCTCTCTTCTCTCTCTCTCTCTCTCTCTCTCTCTCTTCTCTGTGAGCTTGCGTGTAGAGTCCCTGCATTCGGTCAGTGGTTCAAGTCCACCAAGTTCGTCCTGGCGTGGTGGCGCTTTGTATAGTCAATAACCTTGTAGT
Source organism: Chionoecetes opilio (assembly GCA_016584305.1). NCBI lineage: Eukaryota > Metazoa > Arthropoda > Malacostraca > Decapoda > Majidae > Chionoecetes > Chionoecetes opilio. Next base: position 108,355 of record JACEEZ010019242.1, on the reverse strand, counting down.
TGTTACTTGCAAAGTGTCTAGATAGGATCAAAGTATCTTATATTCTCTCTCTCTCTCTCTCTCTCGTCTCTCCCTCATCGTCTCTCTCTCTCTCTCTCTCTCTCTCCTTCGTCTCTCTCTCTCTCTCTCTCTCTATCTCTCTCTCATCTCTCTCTCTCTCTCTCTCTCTCTCTCTCTCTCGTCGAGGAAACTTGTTAATTGACGAACAGCAGTGAATTGTGAGTCAGAGAGAGAGAGAGAGAGAGAGAGAGAGAGAGAGAGAGAGAGAGAGAGAGAGAGAGAGAGAGAGAGAGAGAGAGAGAGAACATCCTCAAGCCAAGGGTCATCTCACAAGCCATCAGAAACGCATCCTCCTCCTCCTCCTCCTCCTCCTAAGTGTGAGGCATTGTCAGTTACATCATAAATTCATTAACCCAAGATGGTCCCTTAATGTGTGTTGTGTTGTGAGTGTTGCTTGTTGATGTCTTAGGCCTCTTCTCCACCTCCCTCCTCCCCCCTCCCCTCCTCCTCCTCCTCCTCCTCCTCCTCCTCCTCCTCCTCCTCTCCTCTTCCTCTTCCTCCTCTTCCTCTTTCTCCTCCTCCTCCTCCTCCTCCTGCCTCCTCCTCCTCCTCCTCCTCTTCCTCCTCTCCTCCTCCTCCTCCACCTCCCCTCCTACCTCCTCCTCTCCTCCTCCTCCTCTCCTCCTCCTCCTCCTCCACCACCTCCTCTTCCTCCTCCTCCTCCTTTTCCTCCTCTTATCCTACTCGTATATTCATCTCTTCCTTCTCCTCCTCCTCCTCCTCCTCCTCTTCCATGTACACTTGCCTTGTTTACTACGCCATCCATCCTCCTCCTCCTCCTCCTCCTCCTCCTCCTCCTCCTCCTCCTCCTCATCTTCCTCCATCAATACCTACCTAGTCTTCCCTACGGCGAATTTACGTCAGTGAGAAATTAAGGTTCATTGTTTGATGAGGTTTACGAGAATAGGTTTCATAATAGGGAAATACTTTTTGTTTTTTTACCTCTAGTGTAGGTTTATCTATTAGTGGAGAATAAGTCTGTTGTATTACCGGGTTTAAATCTGAGTTATCTTATTATCTGTATTTAATCCACTGTCTTTGTTTTGCTTTATGAAATAGATTGATAGACGAATGCAGTGTTTCCTTATGAAGAATGGTTGAGGGTGTCGAACTTTTTTTTTCAGGTTTTCTATTTTTATTTTTGTGTGAATGTTTTTATAAGAACTCTATTTCGTGTTTTCTGATGATTTCTTCCGTTTTTGTTGTGACTTTCTTTCTTTTCTTTTTTTTCTAATTCGCTCCGTGTATGTGGATAGTTGTCGAAATCTGTTTATTTTTGTTTATTATCCTTGCATTTCAGTTCCTTTATTTTGTTTTATTTATTCCGGGGTGTCTTTTCTTCATAATAATCTTTAGTTTCCTTTTGATTTTCAGTGTGTGTGTGTGTGTGTGTGTGTGTGTGTGTGTGTGTGTGTGTGTGTTGTGTGTGTGTGTGTGGTGGTTGTGTGTGTGTGTGTGTGGTTGTAGTGTGTTGTGTGTGTGTGTGTGTGTGTGTGTGTGTGTGTTGTGTGTGTGTGTGTGTGTGTGTGTGTAGACGCAGCTGTAGTAGGCAGGAGGAGGGGAGCGAGGGAGAGAGTGGGAGGAAATGTCAAACCGTTGATGTTACACAGAAAACGTGATGTGAGGGTGTTATCTCTCTGTCACGTTGAAGGGAGGAAGGAGAGAGTGATGGGTATACATACAAGAAGGTGGGAAGGGATGGAAAAGGACGGGAAAGGCGGGAAACTTCCCCTATTTATACAGTCATCTGGTCGTGAGATGCTGGAAAAAAGTGTCGAAAAAATGATGAAAAGAAGATAGTATTGAAAGAGATGGAAAGGGAGATGGGAAAGGTATGAATGTGACTATAACATGTGGATGGGAGGGAAGAACTAGGTCATGGGTAAGGGAGATGAGGTTGAGGGGTTAAGGGAGGTAGGGAAGTGGGAGGGGAGGTGGTGTGGTGAGGAGAGGGAGAGGAGGAGGGATAAATAATGTGATGATTTGGGTATGGGTGGTGAAAAGTGGGTCAGGGTTTGGAAGGAGAGAGAGAGAGAGAGAGAGAGAGAGAGAGAGAGAGAGAGAGAGAGAGAGAGAGAGAGAGAGAGAGAGAGAGAGAGAGAGAGAGAGAGAGAGAGAGATGAGGGGGTCGTCTGCGCAGTAAGAAGGAAGACGATTGAAGGAAAAGGAAGAGGTAGGAAGAGGAAAAATGGGAAGGAGGAGTAGGGCGATGTGGCAAAGAGGAGGGAGGAAGAAAAGGAGAGAGGAACATGGAGAAGCAAATAGAAGGTAGGAAGAGAAAGAAAAAGAAACACAGAGAAGGTAGAAAGAGGAGGAAGAGTGAAAAGAGAATGGAGAAGGAGGAGGAAGAGGCAAAAAAATGGATAGGAGGAGGAAGAAGAGGCTTAGAGGAAGATGAGGAGAAAGAAGGAAACATAGGAAGAAAGAGGAAGAAACAAGGAGTAGGTAGGAAGATAAGGAAGAGTGTAAGAGGAGGGAAGAGGAGGAGGCGAAAAAATTGAAAAAAGGAAGTAGACATCCATACATCTAAACCAGGGAAACAACACAAAAGAAAAAATATACATCAGTAGCAAAATAGAATATACCAATACATGTCAGCCGATACAGAAAAATAAAACCGAGGGGGAAGAAGACCATTTCGATTCCATTTGAGACTCCGCTGCTTATTGTGGAAGGAATATGAGATGTACTTACACACAAAAGCTTATCCACGAATATAGCTGACGACAACTCTGCATTTTATTTGATGTCGTGAGTTCAAAACGATTTGCTTCTTGCATGTGGAACTGTATGACGTGTTTATATAAGGAAACTGAAGTGACGTAAACTAAATGCACACTCTCTAAGTGTATTGCAATAACTGGCAAATGTAGTAAATACAAGGAACATTAGCTAAATAACTTACTATTATAGTCTGTGTTATTTGTTCACTCGCTTCTCGTGCAAGAACAAGATTGCGTGTGAATTATGACAAAAAACAGTAATGGACCAATTTCTCTAGCACAAAATAAGAGAGAGAGAGAGAGAGAGAGAGAGAGAGAGAGAGAGAGAGAGAGAGAGAGAGAGAGAGAGAGAGAGAGAGAGCGCAAACTGCAGAGCGATCAAGTCAACTAAAACCTTTCCACTGCAACTGATATTTAATGGCTCAATAAACTACAGCACAGTCGGTCAAGCGCTAACAGCTTCCAATTGTAACCATCACCCCCACACTATTACCGTAAACTGGGCACTGGAGAGTCTATCACAAAAGCACCATTGGAAAAAACTAACTCCAGACCTTCCTGAATACCCAGTCAAGCAATATTAAAGATACATAACCTCCTACATCAAAGCAAAAAAACCACTAGATTAACCTCAACCAATTACCTAAGAAGCGTCTAACATATACAAGAGGTAGATTGATGCCGTATCCTTGACTCTAAAGCTCTGTACCTAAACCCCAAATCGTCTATCATCAATTACAACTCGCCAAGGCTCACACAGGCATAAAAAGTACATCAGCGAGGCGCCTTTTGAGTCCACATCACAGAGAGGTGCAAAAATAGCTATGGACAGGAACAAGATGAATCACTAAGCTTAAATCGACCCTCGAAAACTATGAGTAAGACAAATAGCATTATGGAGATCAGATGATTTAACAGGACACTCTCGCAAACCTTACACAAATTGATAACATGAAGATAAATGAAAAGATGAGGACATGCAAGAACGAGAGAGAAACTAAATCAGAGCCATTAGAGAGAAAAAACGAAAAAAAAGCAGAAAACAAGAAAATAAAGAAAACGAGAAAATCAAAACGAGAAAAAAGAACGCAAATAAAAAAGCCAAAAACTAGAAAAACTTTAGAAAAAACGAAAAAAAGCAGAAAACAAGAAAATAAAGAAAACGGGAAAATCAAAACGAGAAAAAAGAACGCAAATAAAAAAGTAAAAACAAGAAAAACTTTAGAAAAAAACGAAAACATGTCAGAAAACCAAACAGGGAAAAGGAAAATATAAAAATAAAGCCAAAACTATTAGAAAAAGAAGAAAAAAGGCGAAAATAAAACCAAAAACAAGAATCTGGAGCCACCTTATGAAAAACAGGCAGCATTCAGGTCCCGCAGCCAGGATAGTCCCGTGGGTGTCAGTTCAGAGGCTGCTAATAAGTCCCGTCTCCGCCTCGGGTTTGCCTCCCTCCTGCGCCTTCCTTCGTCAGCGTCAGGGCCACAAGGGGCTCGGGAGGGGTGGTCAGGAGAGGGTCATTTGTCTGTCTGTCTAAACCTTAGCTGGCTGGCTGCTGGGTTAGAGAGAGAGAGAGAGAGAGAGAGAGAGAGAGAGAGAGAGAGAGAGAGAGAGAGAGAGAGAGAGAGAGAGAGAGAGAGAGAGAGAGAGAGAGAGAGATATGCGTAGTTCTTCCTATATGTGTGTGTGTATGCAAAGATGTAATAGAGGAGAAGGACGTGGAGAAAATGAATAAAGAGAAGACGATGGAAGAAGATGATGATGATGAAAAAGAACAAGAATTCATATAAGGCAAGGCAAGGCTTTAGCAATGTTAGAGGCTGAGAAGAAGGAAAAGGAAGGAAGGAGGAAGAAAAGGAAGGAAGGAAGAAGGGAGGAGGGAGAATGATAAAGACAAATCAGTTTTGGAGTTTGAAGTAGAGGTTTGAGAAGGAGAAGAAGGAAAATGAAGGAAGGAGGAAGAAAAGGAAGGAAGGAGGGAGAATGATGGGAGTTTGTAGGAGAGGTGAAGAGAGGGGAAATGGAGCTATTAAGTGAAGATGGGCAGGAATAAGGAACAAAAGATAAGTGGAGAGAGGATGATGAAAGGAGGAAGAGAGGAAGGGCAGGGGGAAGAGAGAAATAAAGGAAGAAAGGAGGGAAAGTAAGAAATGTAAAAGGAAGAAAAGAGAGGAAATCTATAACAAATGGAAGGAGGAAAAAAACAATAGAAAGAAAGTTGAGAAAATAACAATGAAAGGAGGAAGAAAGGAAGGAAGAAAGGAGGACAATAGGAAAAGCAGGAAGAAAAACGCGAATAAGAATGAAGCAGGAAGAATTAAAAGAATTGTAGAAGAAAGGAAGGAAAGGAGAGAAGAACTATAGAAAGGAAAGAAAGAAAAAGCGAAAGGAAGGAAGGAAGGAAGGAAGGAAGGTGAGTGAGAGAAGGAGGAAGAGTAATGTTAGCTGGAGGCAGAGGGGAAGGAGGGGGAGGGAGGGAAGGGGGGTATCAGGTGTTGTTATGGGGGGGGGGAGGGGGAGGTCAGATGGGGCATTCAGATATAGTGAGGGTGATGAGATGTACTATTTTCACTATCTCTCTCTCTCTCTCTCCTCTCTCTCTCTCTCTCTCTCTCTTCTCTCTCTCTCTCTCTCTCTCTCTCTCTCTCTCTCTCTGTCTTTTATTCACATCCGTGTTAAAGTTTCACCAATTTCATCCTTGTTCTCTGTCTATTTATTTAATCATATTTACGATTTATTATTAGTTTTTTCCTTTCTCTATTTAGTAAATGTATTGCTTTCAGCCGGTCATGCGGAACGAAGGAAATAGAAAGTGAAAACAAGACTGAAAAAGTGAAAGTCGAGTAGTAGAAAGTTTAGAAGGAGAAAGTGAAAGAAGCAAAGACGATAAAAAGATTGCGAGTGGGGGGGAAGGGGAGAGAGAGAGAGAGAGAGAGAGAGAGAGAGGAGAGAGAGAGAGAGAGAGAGAGAGAGAGAGAAGAGAGAGAGAAGAGAGAGAGAGAGAGAGAGAGCAAATGGAGAATGAATAGATGAATAAATGAATGAAATGGGTAACTTAAATGAATGGGAAATGAATGAACCGAAAATGTTATTGCCAGGGAGAGAGAGAGAGAGAGAGAGAGAGAGAGAGAGAGAGAGAGAGAGAGAGAGAGAGAGAGAGAGAGAGAGAGAGAGAGAGAGAGAGAGACTTACCCCATTCTCAGGTTACTCTGCTTCTTAATCAAATTCCTCACTATTTGGAGGTTTAGGCCCCCTCCTTCCCCCCCCCCCACCCATGACCACCACCACCACTACTTGTACTCCTTCTCCTCCTCCTCCTCCTCCTCCTCCTCCTCCTTCCTCTGTTGACACGTATAAATTGTGGTTACTTAGTGGAATAATTGTGATAGAAACTATGAAGTCTGAAGTGAAATTTGTAGTAGTAGTAGTAGTAGTAGAAGTAGTTGTAGTAGTAGTATTATAAGTAGTTATAGTAGAAGTAGTAGTAGTAACAGTAGTAAAAATCGTTGTAGTAGTTAGAGGAGGAGGAGGAAATGGTTGTAGTGATATCAGAATAAATTTTTATTATTTTGGTGATGTGAGTTTTAAGTTTTTAGTGATAGTGGTGGTAGGATAGTGGTGGATAGTAGTAGTGGTAGTGGTGGTAGTAGTAGTAGCAGTAGTAGTAGTAGTAGTAGTAGTAGTAGTGGTAGTGGTGGTAGTAGTATTAGTGGTAGTGGTAGTGGTAGTTGTGGTAGTAGTAGTATTATAGTGGTAGTGGTGGTAGTAGTAGTTAGTGGTAGTGGTAGTTGTGGTAGTAGTAGTAGTAGTGGTAGTAGTAGTAGTGGTAGTGGTAGTTGAGGTAGTAGTAGTAGTAGTGGTAATATGTAGTAGTGGTGGTGGTACTCAATGGGTGGTCCAGCCCAACCTACCTCCCCTCCCCCTCTACGGTTATGTGGTATTCCCCTTCTTCCCCCTCCCGTTCCCCTACCCATCCCATCCCCACCCCTTGCCTTGATTGGACTGTAGGGAGGGGGAGTGTGTGTGTGTGTGTGTGTGTGTGTGTGTGAGTGCGTGCAATTAGATAGTATGATAAGAAATGACGTATACCATTAACCGAGGGTGAATGGTGGTGGTGGTAGTAGTGGTGGTGGTAGTTGTGATGGTGGTGGTTGATATATTTTGTGGGTTGGTTTTTAATTGCTTTTCGTCATGATTGTGGTAGTATTTTTAGTATTTTAGGGTTGTGTGTGTGAGTGTCTGATACAGATACATGATACAAAATTTGAATAAAAGTTGTAGATTCTTCAAAGTGTGGAATCAGATTCGTTTTTTTCTTCAGATCAGATCAGAAGCATTTTATTTGTTTTGTTTTTCAGCAGTCGTTAAAGATAGGGAAACCATAAGATGCTTATCCGTGCATGTGTGTTATCTAAGGGGGGAGGGTCATTCCCAGGCATTTTTCATGTAGGAGATCAGTATCATCCAGTAAGAGGGAAATTTTGATTATTCCCATTGGTTTTATAGGGAAACAGGGCGTGAAGTAGAGTTTGGAATTATAGTTAAGAGAAAAATAACTCCATATTTGTGTTAATCATGTCCGAAGACCCCTATGCACTAATTTTCATGAGAATCTGAGGTGTCATAATTTTCACAAAAAACTGCAGGCTTAGAATTTTGACAAAAAATCAGGGTTTTTCAAATAACTCGAAAACTATGAGATTTACATGATAAGCGTATATAAGAGTACAGATAGAGCAGATAAATACCTCTCTGTTTTTGAGTTATAAGTAAGATAATTTAGAATGTAAGTAAATAAGAACATCAAAATTTGTGTTTAATAAAAATGATAAATTTTCTCTAAGGAAAAATGTAATAGTTAATGGATAATTTTGTTCAAAATTGAGCAGATCTCGTCAAGTGCAACAACTTTAGTCTTAATTATATTTCCATTAGGACTAATAGTGACGTAGTAAAATGGCAAAAACGTGTTCGTCAACAATCTGTCAATTTATAGCATCCCGAAATCTGGAAAATAACTTCCGTGACAGATACATGAAAATTGAGATGAATTAAGGTTATATATCTTACAATTAGTAAATAAATGTATTGAAGACGAATTTTATTCCACCAAACAGTTTGGGATAAAAAAACGGCACCACACACACTCACACGTACACACACATCGCGTGATGGTTATATTGATAGCGTGCTGGCCTCCCATTCTGTGGGTAGGTGGTTCGAATCCTCGCTGCTCCCGGGGATTTTTCACTGACAAATTCGGGCGGTTACTGTCCCCCTTGAGCAAGGGGATAGGGGTATGTGGTGTGAGAGGTCCCAGCATTGCCCAAAGATCGGTAATAATAAGCTCCAAGCTCGCACTGAGAGGGTGAAACTGGCGATCGCGAGCCAGCTCGCGTGGACAAGACCATGGATGAATGACACACACACACTTTGAAAGAAGGACTAGAAAAATGTAGATACGAAGACGGGATCACACGAGTGTAGCTCAGGCCCTATAAAATACAATTAGGTAAATACACACACATGTCGAGTTGAAAGAAACAAAAATATACTGAACTTAATGAACACTTACATAACTACGTACATACAGTACATACATAGCTATACACATACATATAAACATACATGACCTTGCTTACCTACTTGACCTTCCTTCCCTCATTTAGGTCGCAAGGAAGGGAAATGACCTTACTCCCTCCTCCCCCACCATTTCCTCCCCATTTCCTCTTCCCCTTCCTTCCCCTCTACCCTTCCTCCCTCCATCGTCATGCACACAAGACATGTGTGTGTATGTGTGTGTGATGTGTTTCTATCTCACATTATCCCTTCAGAATCGAGAAAGAGAGAGAAATATAATATAATCATACCTAATTTTCTATATAAGCTGATATTTAGCATATCAATAAGAAATCTTCACATATCAAAAGTATACTAAATAGTGTCAAGATAAAATGTCAATAACTCAAAAATCTATAACGTATATCCTTTACATGCTTTACATGCTAAACCACAACCAACTATACAAAACTCCACCTTGCCTGCAGCTCCCCAGTTTTCTTTCGAGAGATGAACAAAAAACGAAAGCTTCTTCCATACAGGGGTAAACTTGTCCATTATCACTGCCATCACTCTAATGCTAAGTCTAGTTTAGGAATATAACCTGTAGTTCTGTACTGTACGATATTACATCCTTAATCCTTGTTTTCTTAATCAATAAACCAACAGAGGGTGAATGATTCTTAGCTGATGGTGATTTAATAGTTTCGTTCCCAGTTCAGATAGCCATTACTTTTAATTGATCAGGGCTCGCTGCAAGATTAGTAACCTCACCACGATTTAGCATTCTACCAAATGGTTATAAGATTAAAACCAGACACACACACATACTATACTACGCAACGGTATTAACGGAGGAATATGATGCAGTTCCTATGTAAACTAATCTACGGGAACTTCATACCCTAGTACGATGTGTGAATATTATTTGTTCTTGTTTTTACTGCTAATTTTACTTATCATTTTTCTTATTGCCACCATTACCGCTACTACTACTACTATATATTACTACTATTTTTCCTACTACTACTACTGCTACTACCACACTACTTCTTCTAATACCACCACACTACTACTAGTAAACTATACTACTACTACTACTACTACTACTACTACTACATACTACCACACTACTTCTTCTAATACCACCACACTACTACTAGTAAACTACTACTAACTACTACTACTACTACTACTACTACTACTTCAACACTACTACTACTATTACTACTACTACTACTACTACTACTACTACTACTACTTATACTACTACTATTACTACTATTACTACTATTACTACTACTACTACTACTACTACTGTTACTACTACTTCTTCTAATACCACTACTAACAACAACACCACTACTACTACTACCACTCTGCAATCGAAACGGCAGCAAAAAACTAAGCTCGTTAAATAACCAGTCTCCTCACCCCTTCTAAGCCAAGATAAATCGTTTCACCCCCTACAACACTCTTCCACCCGCCCACCCCCACCCACCCTTCACCCCACCTTGCCTAACCATCCTATACCCCCTCCTTACCCCTCCTCCTTACCTCCTCCTCCAAGATTAATAGCCTCGCTCTGGTTCCTGGATCATCACCCTAAACGTATGACTATTGACTAACGTATCGTTCTTCCTTATTCTCTTCTTTCTTCTGTTTTCCTTTCGATTTTGTCCTTTTTCTTGTTATCTTCGGTAAGAATGTTTGGTGTTATCTTTTTTGAGTCCTTTTCCTATGTATGTTATTCCTCCATGGACCCTCACGCCACCATCCTTATAAGTAATCATAAAACACCCATAAACCCCGTCAATAACCTTTCTTGTAGCGGCGCCATAACCACCTTTTCTCCCCCTCCCCCATAAACACTTGGTTAATAGCCACTTGACCCTCTATATTATGATCGTTTTCGAAGCCTTGCCGCACCCAACACAAACGTTCCTCCTCACTCAAGGCTGTAAACGTTTCCTAATGTGCACCTTTTACCTAGCCTTCGACACGGTGATTTTCGAAGCCCTTGCCGCACCCCATATCACCGCTCCTTCCCCCGTCACTGCCTGTTAGGGTGGCTTGATGGTTGAGTCTTAGGTTCGTTTGCAGTGTTCCTGTGTTCGAACCCCACTTGCTGCTTGGGTTTATTCAAGTTTGGTGGTGATTTGTATCGCTATTAACCTTACTGTTGGTACGTGCGAATTGTTAAGATAGGATTCATGTCTTTTCTTATTTTATCTCACCCGTTCAACTAAAATTATGGGAAGTAACAAGTTGTTACTCCTATACACACACACACACACACACACACACACACATAGTTTTAATGACAAATATGATAAATAATCATTAAAAGACGAGAGATTTCAAGCTTGACTCAATCCTTTCAAATACAATTAGGTAAAAATACCACACACACACACACACAGGCAAAGGGTCATCCAGTCAGTAACCTCGCCCTTGTTCCCTCCCTCAGTACCCCGCCCACCTCGCTGCCGCCGCCCGTCGCCAGGCAGCAGCGAGAGGCCCGTCAGAGGAGGACGAGGAAGTCCCGCCACGTCCCGCCATGGAGGACGGCCTCGCGCTCTCCCCCAGACCGGGTTCTGAGGCCGGACGCACCTACACCCTCACAGACACCTCGGATCCCCAGCCCCACGAAGGCGACGCTGACGAGGACCTAACAGAGGCGCACCGCCACCACCTCCTGCCCCGCCACATCACAATCAAGGTAAAGCTAAGAAGGGGACGGAAGTAAGGGGGAAAGAAGGGTTGGAGTGCTTATAGGGGTGATAGATGATGTGTTTGTTAGGTCATAAATACCTAAACTGATGTAGCCTATAGGTACTAAAGAGTCATGTGGTAAGCAGAAGAGATAGGTAAACAAATTAATGTAAGACTGTTTGTAAATGACAAGTAAACAGGTAAAAACATTATAGCTTGGAGTGCTTAGGTGATCGATAATGTGTTTGCGAGATCATACCGAAACTGATGGATAGATACTAGAGACTGTCATACAGGAAACAGAAGAGATAGGTAAACAAATTAATATTATAACGGTTGATGTAAATTAGAAATAGATATGCAAAATTCACTGTTTTGTGTAGGTGTATTGAAAGTGTAATTGTTGGTAACGTTGAAACATATGCAACGTTTGATGAATGAAAAGATAGTTAGTGAAATGTGTAGATAAATAAAGTTAGGGCAAGATTTAGTTTCACCAATAACTTGTATCATCCCCATAACACACACACACACATATATACACACGTCGCAGTAAAAGCTAACAGGTGGTTGTGCATCCAGCAAATTTATGATAAACTACTAAAATAAAGCAAAAGACACTCTTGTTACTCCAACTTTTTTGTTTTGTTTTACAATATCGTTGATGTACTACTGACGAAATAGTGATAGTGGTAATAGTTGTAGCAGTTATAGTAAGAGTGAAGGTAATAGTAAAGATTATAATAATAATAATATAAAATAATAGTATAAAAACGGGTGATGAAGGAGACAGGGCTGGGAAACGAGTACTTTATTCCTGACTAGTTTCGCATTTAATGGGCTTCTTCAGAGGAAGGAAGAAGCCTCTGAACCCTTCATTCCTCTGAAGAATCCCATTAAAGGCAAAACTAATCAGGAATAAAGTACTCAGTCAGGAATAAAGTACTCGCCTCCCATCTCGTGTCTCCTTCATCACCCGTTTTTACACCTGTCAGTATGTCTACACAAATAATAAATGTGATAATATTCATGATATTGGTTATAACGATGATAATGATAATACTAAGGGTGAGGATCAAGACTGATTATCGCGTCATATAACTGTTCAAGTGGCTCTTGGCTTAATGATGCAGACGCCCTTGACTCACCTGTTCCCTACAGTACCTACAGATCCCCCCGAGATATATATATATATATATATATATAATATATATATATATATATATATATATATATATATATTATATATAATATATATATATATATATATATATATATATATTGTTTTCTATCCTTTCTGTTGCCAAGGACTGTGTGCGTGTGCTTGCATTGTATTCAAGACACAGCTCCACACACACACACACACGCACTTGAGATCACATAAACAGTGTATCCTCTAAGCTTATAAACATACGAAGCAGATGCCAAGAAAGCAAGAAGGCAACGAAGCATTTCTGTAATAAGACACCAAACAATGTTCTTACCGTAACTATACTAATGTCTGGTTGAAACGAGGAACTTATCATAAAGAAAATGTTCAGAACTAGATAGACGATTAAAACATATTGATAAGTAAATAGATAAATGGTGATGTTTATAACTCTGTACACATTAACAGATTATATTCTTGGGCACGGAAGAAGTCTTAAGATGGGGCAGGGCTGAAGATAATAACGCATAGATGATGATAATGATGATAATAGCAATGATGGTATAATTAGAAAAGAGCTCAAATTTTATAATATTATTAAAGCAATAAGGGACTATCTAACATCAGTTGTTGTCCTATTAAGTGGAGGAGGAGGAAATACATACCCACCCAACACACACCACACACACACACACACACACACACATCACGATGACCGCCACGATGGTCAAGTGGATAGCGCGCTGGCCTGCCATTCTGTGGTAGCCGGTTCGAACCCTCACTGCTCTTGGGGATTTTTCACTGACTAATTTGGGCGGTTACTGTCCCCCTTGAGCAAGGGGATGGGGGGGGGTGTATGAGGTCCCAGCATTACCCAAAGATCGGTAATAATGAGCTCCAAGCTCGCACCGGGAGGTTGAAACTGGCGATCGGGATTCAGACTCGCGTGGACAAGACCATGGGTGAATAACACACACACACACACACACACATTAAACCTTACTTTGTCTCTCCCACCAGAACACATCAACGCAGAAAGAGGAGGAAGAAGCAAGAAACGGTAGAGGAGGAGGAACAGAAGAGGAGGAAAAGAGAAGAAGAGAAGAGAACGGGAAGGAAAAGATACCCAAATCCATCTCTTCCTCCATACCCGAAGACTGCCTTTCCTCAAGGACCTACAGCCGTCCCCAAGCGCCTCCCACCCCTCCTCCACGGACCAACGGGCCTCCCACCCCTCCTCCACGGACCAACGGGCCTCCCACCCCTCCTCCACGGACCAACGGGCCTCCCACTCCTCCTCCACGGACCAACGGCTGCCACGCCAACACCAACACCCCCACCCACACCCGTACCCACTCCTACACTCCCACCCACACCCGCACTCACTCCCACGCCCGCACGTCTTCGTCAGGAGGAAGTAGCAGGTCCTCAGCGGCGGATTCTCAACTACTTCACTGTGGCATCTGTACACGACGTTACTCCAATCCTAAGGTAGTGTGTGTGTGTGTGTCTTGTGTGTGTGTGTGTATATTTGTGAGTATTTGTGTGTGTGTCTCTCTCTCTCTCTCTCTCTCTCTCTCTCTCTCTCTCTCTCTCTCTCTCTCTCTCTCTCTCTCTCTCTCTCTCTCTCTCTCTCTCTCTCTCTCTCTCTCTCTCCCTCATGTTTTCTATGTGATGCTGCTTTTCCTGTTATTTTCATAATTTTTGGCATTTATTGAAAAAGGTGTGATGGAAGGAAGTCAGTAAAAGGAGGAACATGATGGAGGAGAGGGCAGGAAAGAGGTACTACATTAGAGAAGAGAGAAAGTTAGGTATAGAAAGGAGAAGATGAGAGAGAGAGAGAGAGAGAGAGAGAGAGAGAGAGAGAGAGAGAGAGAGAGAGAGAGAGAGAGAGAGAGAGAGAGAGAGAGAGAGAGAGAGAGAGAGAGAGAGAGAGAGAGAGATGGAGGCACATTATTTTTTTATATCTTATCTTGTTGTGCACATTAGTACGATGATGTCACGCAGACCACTGATGTCATCCCCCCAACATAACCTCCCCAACACTACCTCTCCGAAAATAACCTCTCCAACATAACCTCCCCAACACTACCTCCCCGAACATAACTTCCCCAACCACTACATCCCCAACACAGTAATTCCTTGCCATCACTCGTTCTTCCCCAACCACTACATCCCCAAACACAGTAATCCCTTGCCATCACTCGTACTTCCCCAACCACAACATCCCCAACACAGTAATCCCTTGCCATCATCGTCTTCCCCAACCACTACATCCCCAAACACGGTAATCCCTTATCATCACTCGTTTTCCCCAACCACTACATCCCCAAACACAGTAATCCCTTTCATCACTCGTTTCTTCCCCAACCACTACATCCCCAACACAGTAATCCCTTATCATTTCACTCGTTCCTTGCTCCTTCCCAACCACTACATCCCCAACACGGTAATCCCTTGCATCACTCGTTCTTCCCCAACCACTACATCCCCAAACACAGTAATCCCTTGCCATCACTCGTCTTCCCCAACCACAACATCCCCAACACAGTAATCCCTTGCCATCAATCTTCTTCCCCAACCACTACATCCCAACACAGTAATCCCTTGCCATCACTCGTTCTTCCCCAACCACTACATCCCCAACACAGTAATCCCTTGCCATCACTCGTTCTTCCCCAACCACTACATCCCCAAACACAGTAATCCCTTGCCATCACTCGTACTTCCCCAACCACTACATCCCCAACACAGTAATCCCTTGCCATCACTCGTTCTTCCCCAACCACTACATCCCCAAACACAGTAATCCCTTGCCATCACTCGTACTTCCCCAACCACAACATCCCCAACACAGTAATCCCTTGCCATCAATCTTTCTTCCCCAACCACTACATCCCCAACACGGTAATCCCTTATCATCACTCGTTCTTCCCCAACCACTACATCCCCAACACAGTAATCCCTTGCCATCACTCGTACTTCCCCAACCACTACATCCCCAACACAGTAATCCCTTGCCATCACTCGTTCTTCCCCAACCACAACATCCCCAACACAGTAATCCCTTGCCATCACTCGTTCTTCCCCAACCACAACATCCCCAACACAGTAATCCCTTGCCATCACTCGTTCTTCCCCAACCACAACATCCCAACACAGTAATCCCTTGCCATCACTCGTTCTTCCCCAACCACACATCCCCAACACAGTAATCCCTTGCCATCACTCGTTCTTCCCCAACCACAACATCCCCAACACAGTAATCCCTTGCCATCACTCGTTCTTCCCCAACCACACATCCCCAACACAGTAATCCCTTGCCATCACTCGTTCTTCCCCAACCACTTTCCTCAGTATCCCCCTTACTTCATCTTCCCCAACACCCATCACTAATTCCTCAGAGAGAGAGAGAGAGAGAGAGAGAGAGAGAGAGAGAGAGAGAGAGAGAGAGAGAGAGAGAGAGAGAGAGAGAGAGAGAGAGATAGAGAGATAGAGTTGGGTATACTGAGACGTGGGGAGAACGCAAAAACAAAAAAAACTATGTTATCAAGACGCTATTAAGAACACTCACGTCCATTTCTCTCTCCCTCTCTCCTTCCCTCCTTCCCCTCCCTCCTTCTCTTCCTTCCCCTCCCTTCTTCCCTCCCTCTAGTAGCTTGCTGGTTGGCTTCTGTAAGATAATGTAAAAGGGTCGTCTCATATTCTCTCTCTCTCTCTCTCTCTCTCTCTCTCCTCTCTCCTCTCTCTCTCTCTCTCTCTCTCTCTCTCTCTCTCCCCTCTCTCTCTCTCTCTCTCTCTCTCTGCCCCTTGTCACTTTCCCGTCAGCTTATCGTTTACTTCCTTTCTCCTTCCTCTCCCTTCTCTTCTTCCTCTCCCTTCTCTCCTTCTCCCTTCTTTTCTTCCTTCCTCCTCTTTCCTCTCTCAGACTCACAGGACTTTCTCATCTTTGCTTATGGCCAGACCTCACGCACCGCAGTACACACAGACACACACACCACACACACCACACAGACGCATACACACAGACACACACACCATACAGACAGACACACACACACCATACAGACAACACACACACACCATACAGACACACACACACACACACCATACAACACACACACACACACCATACAACACACACACACACCATACAGACACACACACACACACCATACAGACACACACACACACACCACACACACCACACCACACACACACACACACACACACACACACACACACACACCACACACACACACACCACACACACCACACACACACACGCCATACACACACACACGCCATACACACACACACGCCATACACACACACACACACAGCCACACACACACACACACACACACACACACACACACACACACACACACACACACACACACAACCACACACACACACACACACACACACAGGTAAGATATTGAAGGTGATAGTCAACATTTTCACTTTACTATGTTTACGTAAATTATACCAATAAAAGTGAAGAAAAATATTCATGTACGTAGCTAGAACACGAATAACATAATTTTCTGGTTTGGAAAGTCAATAATTTCATAGTAATTCCATTGATACTATATCACGAAAGAAGAAAAAAGTCATTACTGGAAAACCTAACTGAGAAACTTTTTTATAATTTGTACCTGAAAGACTTTAAAATAATTTTAGTATAGACTGTAGGAGTGATTTTTTCTAATAGTTAAGTAACCATGAGAGAGATACATTTATACACATCTATAATAATATATGCGAAAGTGTGAGTGTGTGTGTGTGTGTGTGTGTGTGTGTGTGTGTGTGTGTGTGTGTGTGTGTCCGCTCCAGGTGCCGCCCCCTGTTGCGGAATCCCTCATATGGCACAGTTTTGGAACCGTCTCGAGCAGGGGAAGGTTTTAAGCCCATTTATGAGATGATCCGATCACTTTTTTTTTTTTTTTTTTCTTTCTTTTTTAGCAGCCTATTAGCGAGAATTGTGAAAAAAAAGTGGGTTGCGAGAATTGAGGAAACCTTGATGTAGGGTGATGGGTAATGGGTGAGTGAATGGGTGGGGTGATGTGTTAGTGAATGGGTGGGGGGCGATGGGTGAGTGAATGGGTGGGGGGCGATGGGTGATGGGTGAGGGAATAGATGGGGGCTGATGGGTAATGGGTGAGTGAATGGGTGTGTGGTGATGGATAATGGGTGAGTGAATGGGTGGGGGGTGGTGGGTAATGGGTGAGTGAATGGGTGGGGGGTGATGGGTAATGGGTGAGTGAATGGGTTGGGGGTGATGTGAATAGGTTGGCGTTAATACATACATTTCTACATCCATGATTTCAGGAAAGCTAGAAGGGGCTATCTGGCGAGTCTGTGTTTGGTGGGCCGAAGGCCCACTAAACACAGGTGGTGGGCCGGAATATTGGTGGGCCTTCGGCCCACCAATAGCCCTCCGCAGGAGCTAGCCAAAAAGTCCGCCCGGAGGGCGGCTTTGCGGCTAGTAGATACATAAGCAGGAAAGATCTATGGCTGGCAGTCCCTATCTTGCACCTGTTACACACGCAGTTGTCGTACATTGGCTGTCCGGCTTGTAAATGGCTTGTTAGTAATAGCATGTGTGTGTGTGTGTGTGTGTGTGTCGGGTGACTCTGGTCAGTCACGCGTCTCCCATGGCTGTGTTGGGATTGCTCGCCGCTACGTGTATGTTACTTAGACACTGTGTTGTATGGACGTTTTACTTCGATAGTTATTATCACTTAATCATCCTATTTGCCCATTATTGGCACGCTACACTACTTCTCGGAGCTGATTTCTTGTTATCTTTAATAATTTTGGATATTTCACTCGAGTGCTATGATGGTTGGCGCAGGCAGGAATTTTTATAGTGATGCCTGTGATGATTAGAGGCTCATGGTGCCCCCCTGTGTCCTCCGATGCACTAGCCGTCGGAGGTCGAGTTAATGGGCAGTAAGTGGGTAGTTCTCGACGGTTGCAAAAAGTTTGCTCCCGTTGTGACTCGAATTCAGTATTTCAGAGGAGCGAGAATGAGTAATGTGGGAGAGATAAGACTAGGCATAGTATGAACGGTTGTATCATTACTCATAACGAAATAATTAATCCATGAAAGACATAGATAACTTAATGATGAAATACTACT
>JACEEZ010019242.1:47500-82500 GCA_016584305.1 Chionoecetes opilio | reverse complement strand
CATCGAGTCGGACAAACAGCAAACACTAGGTAGGTTTTTATTTCTAACTAGCCTTATTTTTTGCCTCGCGGACCTCTGGGGATGAAATGTTTGCGTTCTTAGCACTCCCTTACGTACAAACAGTCTAGTTACTCCATAAAATCCTGTCTGTTTATGCAAATTGATGTTTCATGACTCCAATATACGTATAATCAGAAGTGTCGGTGGTGTGCTCAGGGTCATGACCCGGGGTGTGCTGACGAGGTGACTGGCGCGCCGCTCTAGTCCGTCCCTCCCCCAGCCTTAACCACTACTGCAGCCTATTCCCCCGGCTTATGTTCGCTTATTGAATCGTAAATCGCTCGCTGCAGCATAAGATTTTCGGTCCTCTTCTTCCTCTTCTTGTGTCCAAACGGAAAGCGCCTGTCAGCCAACAGTAATTCATAAGCTTGGGTGATGCAAGCATAAAAAGAGGTTTTCGGCTAATTTCTCCTTATCTATACGTACTATCATGGAATAACTAGATAATCTTTTTGTACACCTTTGCCATCGGTCTTTTACGTGATTTAGGCGTTAGTTAATGTTTTTTGCAATAAAAGTGAAATGTGGTCTTGCGCATGGCTTCACTCGTCTAAAATGTTGTTTTTAAAATTTAAATATTCAAAATGAGTTTTTTCCACGGGTCGTTGGAGAAAAACTCAAATTTAGGCCTGTTAACATAAGAACATAAGAAAATAAATAAGCTACAAGAGGCCGTGAGCCCTGCACATGGTAGTTCCTGTAATGAAGATAAAAGCCTACTGTTGTAGTCTTAGAATCTTAGATGATAATTATGGAGCTCCTCACCAATAAACAATAATCCCTCGGGAGATTATGATTGTCTATAATTATAATCAATAAACACTGCTATATACAGGGTACTTACGTAACAAAGAGCGTAAAACTGAGCGGTTGTGCCTGTTGAACTCCCGACTTGAGTTTGCTTCGTGGTCATTATCGTCCACCTTGTGTGACCATGAAAACCAAGACCTGGCGAGTCTATTGGTGCCTTGGCACCAATTGGCACCGTGTCTTCAAGGATCCCGAGCAGCAATGGAAGTGCCTCCAGGACAAGAAAACTGTTTGGAAAAAAGCCCTGGGACCGAGGGAACCCCGGGGGGGGGGGGGGCCACGCCAGACCCTGCCTGGCCGGCCTCGGCTGGCTCAGCAGATATTGTTGGTGGGAATAATTCTTGCATTTGTGGTAGCTGTGAATTGCTTGTTGGACAGGAGTGTGTTGGATATGATAAGTGTGAAATCTGGCATCACCCAACTCTATTACGCATGGGCTTGTCTGACCGGGCGATTAAGTCTGTGTGTTTAATTTTCTACACTGATTAAGATTTATTTTATCATTATGATTTTTTACAACCCTTTGTTAATATCCATCTCAAAATAAGCAGGTATTGTGTTGTGGTTTCCAGGCTTCATTAAATTCTGCCATGCAAAATGCAGGACATCATTCTTCGCCTTCACCTTGTATACATGCTTCCAGTAAAGCGTTGGCCTGCTTATGTTCCAGTCTCCAGCCAACCATGTCTTAATTCCTTGGTGTTGTTTCAGGCAATCAGACGGATGAGCTTGAATCATGGGTGCGAGGGGTGGAGAGCGGGTGTGAGTTCGTGGAGAAGGCTCTGTCGCACTGCCCAGCCATGGAGGTGGTGCTGGTGAGGAAGCAGCTGGGCGAGCGCCTCATGGACTATGCCAACATGAATGTCCCGCCGGCGCCAAGGGAAAACAGTCACCTCAAGTAAGTGTTCTGCTGCTCAACACAACCTGGAAGTAATGTCTTACAAAATGGCTATCGTAATGCTTATTTTATGATAATGTACTGCATAATATAACACCTGGCTCATTACCCCAATAAGATGACTCAATAGGGAATGTAAAAAATATGTTGCATACTCGATGGTGCTTCATATGCTGCTTAACTTAATTCCATACTTAAAAAGCTTATATATATATTAAATTATCTGAGATGGTGGTCAGAGAGGGCTACCTTGCCACATGGTAATGGTTTAAGAAAAAAATATCAACCGGCATAGGATTCCATAAAGCAATGCCATAATATTAAAGAATCCTTGCCTCGTATCTAAAATAATCTAACCATGACTTGGTATGAGCCTCTATGTAGTATTTTCCCTTTCAGTCCCTAGTGTATCTCCAATATTGTACAAGTAAAAAGGTTACAGTTTTGATGGTTGTCTTGCAGGTTTGTAATTGGTAACATTGATCCCCTGAAGACAGCCTTCCTGCACATTGGCAACATCCAGAGCAACAGTGCCGTGCCCCACCAGACCTGTGCCACCGGAGAGGCACTCAGACAGGTAACCTCCAGTGTTCTTTGAAAGAAGTATTAATGTAAGATTGTCTTTGATGTCTAAGTCTCTTAAGGGTTTTCCCAGCATGATTTTTTTTTCTACATCAAAGGAAAGCTGGCCAAGGGCAGAAAAAAAAACTAATTAAAAGTCAATATACATAAAAAATATTTCCAATGCTAATAGCTAATAAGATAAACAAAGGTACGCCAAGATGCAGGTGTTGTAAGAGTGTGGAAGCAGCCAATGGTTGTCATTATTGCAGGTGACAGCGGGTCGAAGCAGTATTGTGACGGTGGTGGCGCGTGACCACAAGGGGGAGAAGACAGCCTCGGGGGGCGCCGAGGTGACCACCACTCTCACCCGCACCAGCCTCTCGGTGCCCCGCCATGGCTCCTCCTCCCCCCGGGCGCCCTCCTCCTCCCCACGCTCCACCAGCAAGAGCCCCAGTGGATCCCGGGAAGAGGTGGGGCCGCCGCAGGTACTGGACCTAAACAATGGCACCTATGAGGTGGCCTTCACAGCCCCCACGGAGGGAATCTACAGCCTGGAGGTACAGCTGTATGGGCAGGCTATCACTGGCAGCCCCTTCAGCATCACAGCCACAGTGCCGG
This sequence comes from Chionoecetes opilio, assembly GCA_016584305.1. Classification (NCBI taxonomy): domain Eukaryota; kingdom Metazoa; phylum Arthropoda; class Malacostraca; order Decapoda; family Majidae; genus Chionoecetes; species Chionoecetes opilio. The sequence goes on along the minus strand of JACEEZ010019242.1, from coordinate 79,550 downwards.
TGGAAGAGGACAGTGGCAGCAGCCAGAGGTCCCTTCCCTCTCACACCCTGGCCCGCCAAACCTCACACTCCACACAGGTTATTATCCTCATAGTGGATCCTCTTTGTTTATCTTTACCAAGCATGCTTTTGTCATCCATGCCTCTCTCACCTCTATTCTGTCTGGTCAATGCAGATACCTGTTCCTTGACACTCCCTCAAGGTGGTGGCCATGGCAGAAGAATCTATATTTGATCCTGTTTACAGTTTTTTTTATCTACACTATATCTGTTTTTGTAAGAAGCTTTAAAGCGTTGTATCCCTCAACAGGTCACCTCCCGTGCCTCCCGGGCCTCACGCAGACCCCTGTCCCACCGTTCTTCCTGTTCTCGCCGCACCAATCCCATTGAGGATGATATGCTGCTCAGGGTGGGACGGCGGGGACGCAATCGAGGAGAGTTTGTCAATCCCCAGGTGAGGCTCTTGTGGGTATTGAGGGATGTGGGGAAAATGTTTTAAGGTTTAAGTTGAAAGAAAAGCAACTAGAGAGGAAGAGTCAGACCTACCCTCAAATGTTATTGTTACTTTTATGCTCATATTATCAGCAGACTCATGGAAACAATGTATAGAAGGTGACAGGAACATGAATTAAGCTCGCATCCTCTTTCCTCTTGTGTCCAGGGCATAGCTTACAGCTCCTTCAAGGATGGCCGCATAGCTGTAGCCGACTCCAACAACCAGTGTATTCAAGTGTTCACTCTGTCAGGGGAATGCAAGCTCAGGTAGGTTGACAGCTTCTCTGCTGACTCATTTTGCTGCTAACGACCAGTCTTTTGCCCTTTCTGCCTCTCTGTTATTACTAGAATCATGAATTATATTTTCAAAATAACATTTCTTTCTAAATGTATGACTTGTAGAAAGGAAAGGGAAGCTCAAAATACTAAGTGCCAAAAAATGCAACTTAATTTTCAGAGTAACATGTAAAGGAGAAAAAATATTATGGGTAACTCTCACGACAGGTTTGGAGTCAGAGGACGCAGCATTGGCCAGATGCAGCGGCCAACAGGTGTGGCCGCCATGCCCAACGGGAACTATATTGTGGCCGACTATGAGAACAAGTGGGTGTCTGTGTTTGAGCCGTCAGGGAAGTACATCACACGGCTGGGCCACGGCAAGCTGCTGGGTGAGTCCTTGAAGTGTGTTGAGACGAGAGCAAAGATATAAATTACTGTGTGTTCAGAAGGAAGATTTGGGTATTCTGTGATAAGAGTATGTCCAGGACAGAGTAGTTTAGGTAGTTTAATACTTAATACGAAAGGTAATGAAGGCTTCTGGTGATATCAAATTGAGCTGAGTGGTGAGATTAGTGACCCTTATAACTTTGTGATCCTGGAATCAGTTCTGCGAATAACTCAAAACTCTTGTGGTCCATACTTTGCATTCATTTGTTACAGATTTTCATGTAGGTGCACTACACAATATGAAGTTTTTACGCATTAATAGCCAATAGTAAAACCTCTATGTGTTGCAGGTCCAAAGGGCGTGTGTGTCGACAACAACGGGCACATCATAGTGGTGGACAACAAGGCATCGTGTGTGTGTGTCTTCCAGCAGTCTGGCAAGCTCCTCACCAGGTTTGGGAACCGAGGGACTGACGACTTCCAGTTTGCCGGGCCGCACTTTGCTGCCGTGAACAGCAAAGGTCACATTGCCATCACAGACTTCCACAACCACTGTGTCAAGGTGGGTCTCATGTAGTAGTTGGCAGTAAGGGAAATAAATGCATCAGGGATTACCTTGTATCAATGATAACTTGTAACTTTGTTTATATGTAAATTCAGAGATTGATGGTTCTTAAGGGTATGGAGTGGTAGGAGATACGGTGGCTATTCCAGCCCTTATTTGATTTAATGTGTGGATTTATGCAGTTTTGACGTAGGAGACCAGCATCACCCAGTAAAAGAAATATTGTTTTTCCCATATGTTTTGCTAGGAAACTTTGGGTGAAATAGGGACTCATAATGATAATCGGAAACTAACCCTAAATTTGTGTTCAGCATGCCAAAAAGACATTATGAACTGATTTACACGGAATTTGGAGATATAGAATTTCCCTTCAAAATCTGTAGCCGGACCCTCGGACCCTTTGGAGTTAGTAGCAAAAATCATGTTTATTTGAATAACTCAAAAACTATAAAGTGTGCGTAAAAACTGTATAGAACGTCAATGATAGAGCAGGTTTCCTTTGGAGCAACTTTCTATAGAGCTATAGTAATATCTGCTTTAAATTCCAATAACCGAGAAAATGACACCTTCGTTTTTTTATACAAAACCAATTTTTTTCGGAAAATATAAAGAAGTAATGGATTACTGATTGCAGCAACGGATAAAATAACTCAACCTTCATAACTTTACTTCTGACATTTTTCCTCTAGGACTAATAAATACACAGTAAAATGACAAAAACTTGTTTGTTTAACAATCGTGAGCCATTTTCAGCGGCCATAAATCCACAAAAAATATTTAAGTCACAAAAACGTAAATGGATGTATTAGTTATTTAGATAGCCATGAAATAGGGTCAGAAATAACAGTAGCCACGTTATGAATGAATAATAAAGCGGCAGAGGACGTGTAGAGGGAAATTATCAGATAAAGATTATTTGTTTTCTTTGTTTTCTATAACATTGCGATTGATGGCTAATATGGTGTTCTTGTGTTTGCTTTGGTGATTTGCTGGTAGAAAGTGTGTATGTAGGTTGTAATAGTGATTATTAACAGCAGATGAATGGTTGAGGATGATTCACGTATTGGGGTTATCTTTCCCTCTATCAGTTCATGTTTCTCCAGTGACTGAATTCAGAACATTAGTTTTGCCCAATATAATGAATATGAGTGTTGCTCAGTGTTTTTTTTTGTCTCCTTTTCAGGTGTTTAATACTGCCGGGGATTTCCTGTTCAGCTTTGGATCGAGTGGTGAAGGCAACGGCCAGTTCAATGCACCGACAGGCCTCGCTGTTGACGCTTACGACAACATTATTGTGGCTGATTGGGGCAACTCAAGAATACAGGTATGTGGCTGTCCACTTTGTTGAGTATTGAACAATCATATTCTCACTACAGCATCAGTTTTTCCAAATTACGTATAATAATTGCCTAAGAGAGATTTTACTCAGGGGCTTAATTTTAGTCGGAATATTTTAAAGATGCTGCAAGATTTCTTTACTGGGCACATCTTCATTCAAATTTCCTTATTGGTCTGATTCATACTACTTGCCAATTTTAAGAATTTTTCATGATTAAAGAATTATTCACTGAAGTCATGAATGAATATGTAAGCTATATTCACTGGTTGGCCAATTTAATCTATTATTAAGTGCTCATTGAAATCTTATTATGTAGAAACTAACATGCCTTCTAGTTTGTAATAATTGTTAGTAGACATAATCTTTAGTGTGATATCTTTTCCTTCTTTTCTATCTTTTACATTGACTTTTATCCCAATCAGTTAGCTAATTGACTGAAATGGAACATAATAAATTGGTTGCTCAGGTTAGAAATCTGATATTAGCATTGAAGTATGGGAGTAGTGATGATAATTAAGTCTAGTAATGTAGTATTACTAACAATTTTTTTGACAGTAGTGTATCTGATGTAACACAAAAAGAATGGATGTGACATCACAAGCCCTAAAAGAATGATCCCTCATAGAATATTCTCTATAAGACTCCCATATGGATCTCTTTGTCTGACTAAATGATATTGAATTGACTCTGATGCTGCAATACAAATGATTAATCGTGGATCAGATAAATACTACCACAGTTTGTTTTATCTTCATAAGCAAGGCCTTCTCCGTAACACACAGGGTGCCACATAACACAGGGCAGCCTGCTCACACACAATGAAGTTTTTTTTTGCAGTTTGCAGATCGTAAACGTAGCAAACAGCATGATAGTATTACGATTGGACTCAATATTTTGTGAAAGCTGATATCAACAAAATATCATAAATTTTACAAAAGTATTCATAAAGATGCCTTGAATACAGGTTAATCAGTCAATGAAGTCCCTCAAGGTTAATACAACATCATCAATTTGCGGTCATCGGCCAGCAACACTACCACCAGTGTTAACATTTGGCTTCTATGACAGACAGACAGACAGACAGACAGACAGACAGATGAAGTGCACAACAACTACATGTTTGTTGATTTAGGTCTCTCTTCATAGTCATTAGAGGGAGGCAAAACAGTCTTTGTCTAACTCCTCTTCAAGAAAATCTCAGCATCAGGACAAATTGATGTTTCTTGCAGATGCACAGTTGTTTTATGTGTTCACAGTTTTCACACCCGTCCTCAGGTGTTCGATGCGCAAGGCTCCTTCCTTTCTTACGTCAACACCCTGGCGGACCCCCTGTACGGGCCACAAGGCATGACCCTCACCCCTGACGGCCAGATCTTTGTGGCCGACTCGGGCAACCATTGTTTTAAAGTGTACAAATACCTGCAGTAGCCAGGATCCGCCTTGTACGCACGCCTCACACCCAGGGACCATCCACAGGAGGGACCACATGCTCTTGCCTCTTCTTCACCTGTGTAGAATGAGTGGAAGGCAATAATCAAGAGGTTCTGGGTTGTGAGGAGGTCCCAGACGCATTCAGCTGTGGCATGGGTGAATGTCTGGCTTAAAGACCTTGATATGTGCATGGAAGTGACTCATAAACAATGCTTAGTGAGCAGCGGCACAGATGTTAAAGGGTGTCTTGTTCCTCTGTGCTGTGGTGGATTATAGTCATGTGCTGATGCGAGTCAGATGAGCTGTGTTAGTATCTGAGGGACAGTGAAAATATGTTGTCAAACCATGATCTGCATTTATATCTATAAGTTACGTGCAGTTTCAAACAGTAAATATTTTGCTGAGCTCTAAACATGCTCGACCTCTGCTTTTCATCTTATAATTGCCTTCAGCGAAAAGTGTCGTAATATCATTCCATTCTCCTGTGCATCGATACTCATTGTTTGCATAATTCTTTAGTCTGCACGTGTTAATGATACCCAGCAGCCCACACCACCTCCAAGGCTGACGCATCCTCTCCCTCTCCCTTCTCATTCATTGCTTCCTTCTCCTCTCGTCCCCCGTCATCTTAACTCAATTATCTTATAACTCTTACCTGTCTTGCACTTCCTCTCTTCCTTTTCTTTCCTCATTCCCTTTCCCCTTTACCACTCCCTTCTCACCACACACATCTCACTCAACTCCACCTGCCCATTACTTACTCCCCATACATCACGTGCACACACAGGCCAGACCTTATATAAAGGAAAATATATGAAAAATGGGTTGCGTCTGTAAACTTCTTCGTTAACCTCAAACTGAATATCCCCGTCGTAGGGGAAAACAAGAATGTGGGTGAAAAAATAGTGTACCGAGTGTTTAGTACTATTTAAGATGTTTATTTTTTGCCTTATAGAAGTGTTGCATATTATGTTATTCAGCAGTGCTACATTCATATTTGTGATGGATTTAGCACTGCACACTGACCCACCCAAACCTTATTCAGCACTGCATCATTCTATGGAAATGGGTATCACCTTTGTAGGAATGATTTGTACACTTAAAAAAAAAAAATAATATTGCACTTCAGTAACACATGCATTTCATTGAGTCTTCTGTCCGTAACAATTAAAGATAAAAAACGTGGTAAATCTTCATAAGACATCAATTGAAACTGAGGTTCCGTTTTGACTTTGTCCTTCGCACACAGAAGGAAACTGGAAAAAACTGTTAATGGCAAACCAAATAGATGTTTCAGAAGAGTAATAACCGTGAAATAAATTCAATGGTAAACAAAACAAAATGTTGCAGAAGGAGTGATGCAATGATGAGGTTCTTAAGACTGACATTAGGTTGTCATTTTCCTTCCTATAGTGAATAAATAATAGATGCATTAAGGGGACTGTGCAGTTGTGGTGGTATAGTATATAATTTTCCACCCTTACTCTGTCAGAAAGTGCCTCTGTTACTGTAGGAGAGAGATAAATAGAGATAGACAGACTCTCAAAACCTTTACCTCTCCCATTGTCTTTGTAGTGTTAGTGATCCCCATTGTCTGTAGTGTCAGAGGTGTGCTAGTCCCCCTTCCCTGCCCTGACACTTCCCTTGTCCCCGCTCACTCCTTTGGCTTCCTCTTCTCTTCACCCCTTCCCTCCCACCTCACCTGTTCCATGCTGAGGGTGTCATGAGTGCCATGTCATGTTGGGCTGCCTATCAAAAATACCCTGGTAGCCTGACAAGCAAACACCACCTCTCTGTATCCAGTCTGAAAAGGTGTTTATACATACATACGTATACATAAAAATATATAGTACACAACATATTCATCTTATATCTATAAATATGTATCTATGAATATATATAATTGCTATATGATTATAGGAACTGGTAGTGTGTGTGTGTGTGTGTGTGTGTGTGTGAGAGTGTGTGCGTGTGTTTCTGCCCAGTGACTGTGCCACTCTCATAATGAATCTGTTATCAATCTGAGTGTTACTTATCCTTATACTCTTAAGAAAATGAAGTGTTGCTTTGTGGTTTGTGATTATGTGGAAATTCATGGTTACTTACCAGGATTATTTACAAAGCTAGATCTCCACATATAAGTAATAGTATAAGGACTTACGGTAAGTGATACAGGAGCATGTGATAAGAGTTTTGTAAATAAGGATTATATCAAGTAAAGTTAAAGCAGGAAGGAACACAATACGAACTTTTTCCCCTGTTCGCTGTCATTGAGAGACTACTTTGATAATTACATAGTAACGTGCCTATTACAAGCACATAAAAAAAGACGAAAATGTTATTACAAATATTTATTGTCTGCACATCACTATCACAACACATGAATACACATTGATCTCTGAACATAATATTAAAAATAAATGGGGCTGATAAAAATTACAAATTTATTACTATTACTATTACCCAATATAGTAAAAGCAATTGTTGCGGTGATTATTCATGTCTAATTACTGACCTCTCCATTGTTCACTCATGAGGAAGATACGCCTTAGCATATTGCCTTTAGCGTCATGGTAACTAGTGCATCCTGCTATGTATGTAGAGGTAGGAATGCCACACAGACAAAGTATTAACAAACAGATCTCTGACCAGTCCAAGTATATGCATTTCACTTGGGACATTAAGTAAAAGTAATAATGCTGATGAAACGGTAGATATAATATAAGAAATGTGTTTGATATACATGAGCAGAAATGAATAGTCAATAACATAACATGAAAGAAAACAAATATATCGCATATCACAGCTTTCTAGACACATGGAAGAATTAAGAGATGCATTGTCAAGTGTTGAGCTTAACATTACTGTTGTTTTCATTGCTGTATATTTGATGGCAAAACTATGCACAGTGGATATGCTGTCTTTCCAATTTGACAACCAGACTATGTTAAAAGGTAGTGAGATCTTTATCTGACCTGCTTCATAATGTGCAGTCATTTGAATATCAGATGACTATTGGTGTAAAAAATGACTTAAGGCCTATCCAGACGATGTGCGTGCCCGGCGGGCAGCGCGGTCGGCGGACAAATTCTGCCGGGCATGCCCGTGAATGTCGTCCACACGGCAGAGTCGATGAAAGTGCGGGCGTGCCCGACGATGCCAGTAGGTTGTAGAGTGCGGTACGATACACCTAGTACCCAATACTACTGCGAAGAAAGTATTGTGTAGCATAATTGTTGCTGTGTGTATAAAGTTTCTGATGTGAACCGTGTTACAACGATGTGATAAGTGGGAGACAAGCCTTCCATGGATCCCCTATGTTAACTTGAGTCTGGCAGCGTCGTAGCTCTTCAAGCCACCGGCCACTGCCTGGTGATTTCGCTCAACGGGGAATCGGGCGTTTCGATGGTTTGCCCGTCAAATGTGCCCGATGACGGGCATGCCCGCCGATCAGGCCCGCTCGTCTGGATAGCCCTTTAGTCTATAATCTCAAACCTACATTTTTTAACAAAGTAACTATTGTGTTTTCCATTCTGGAATGATTATGGTGCTTACCTAACATTTCTATAGTAGGATACACGTGCATACAAAAGATTTTAGAAAAAGCATTGGAGGATCGTGTAATGATTCCCTGCTGTGTTTGTCGGAGAAAACTGACAAAAAAGCGGCTTGAAAACATTATCCAGCAATGACACTCAATTAACTTGTCACTGTTGTCTTGTCTTGTAGTTTCTCTTAACATCGATGGTATTTTGTTTCAATCACTGAGTTAAAATGGCCACCTCGCTTCTTAACCCACAAGCCTTCTGTATACCAACACAAGCTTATTGACATAAACGTATGACAAACAGCCTGTGTGGGTTCTGACTTCTTTCTTTAGTTTTCATGCTGTAATGAAGAAAGGACTTGAGTCACTCTTATCACTGTTCTTGTGTCTGAGATTCACATCATACCTTGCATTGATAATACTAATGGTAGTTGTAGTAGTAGTAGTAGTACTGTAGTAGTGGTTGTTGCAGTAATGGCAATAGTAGTGACATTAGTGTGGTGCTAACTAGAAATGGACCGGATATCCGCATTATTTTCAACATCCGCATCGATGGATGCGGATATTATGCGGATATTATGCGGATATCTTGAATACCGCGACACTGTATATATCGGTTGGAGAGAGAGAGAGAGGAGGGACTCGAAATAGTGGGAAACTATTTATAGAGGAAATATTCTGGGATTTGTGCAGAGAGAGATAGAGAGTGAGTCTGAGAGAGTGTCACTTACTCACTTGCCCGCCTCCCGCACCCTAACGATTTCTAAACAAACCTGTTGGACTGGTGGTGGGTCGTACACAAGTAGCGCACTCACTTATAGGAAATCAGTTGCATTACAGTGCTTGCGTTGTGGTAACAGATAATTTATATTTTAGCAAAATTTGATTCGTATACTTTATGTTCCATTTCTTAATAGTATATTTATTACGAGCGAGCGCGAAGCGCTCGCGAGTCTTCACTGGATACGGGATTTTTCTCACATAAGCGGCCGACCCGACCGACCGACCGACCGACCGACCGTCACGCTTTTCAGCTTATATCTTTGGAATCCCGCTTCCGATTGACAAGCGGTCTTCGCCATCTGATAGCCCCATTCAATCCCTATTTGTACTTGACAAGTTTTGTCTCACGTGAGGGGTCAGCATGGCGCGTGCCGCGTGAAGGGTGTCAGACAACGTTATTTTGCTATAGATGAGAAACGGCTGTACCGACTAAGTTGAAATTTGGTGTGTGGTTTGAGACCACACACCTAGCAATGTCACACAGGTCAAACTCCGGGTGACGCCGCACGTGCGCACGTGCGGCGGGTTTCTACGGGCTCGCTCGTCCCTCGCCGATTAAGGCGTCTTACTGGTGATATATTTTGCAAATTTCTTAGCATCGTTATATTTCAATAATATGTGGCTAAAACTCTTGATGCTAGAAATATCCGCATCTGCATCGTATCCGCAAATGCTGGAAATTAATATCCGCATGCTCATCCGCAAATAGTGAAAAATCGACATCCGGTCCAGCTCTCATCCTAACAATATATCTTAGTTATATCACTTAGTTAGGAAGACTGATGCCAAAGTATATATACTACTACATATATATATATATAATATATATATATATATATATATATATATATATATATATATATATATATATATACTACTACTTACATATATATACTATATAGTAGTCTATATACTTTGGACTGATGCAACCCCTTCACACTGCGGCGATGCTCTCACTTTCAGGGTCCACGTTGGTCCTATTACTTGACTCACTGTCCATGTCTTCCTGGGAATCAGTATGAGGCCCTCTTCTGAAAGTCTCCGGAAGAAATCTGAAACAAAGTACAGTAATGTAGTCTTTACTAACAAAGAACTCATAGGTGAATGTTTATTTTTCTATGTAGTAAGTTGTCAAAAATTGAAAATATGTTGCTAAAGAAATAAGAATTTCATCATAAAATTCAACCAGTTAATATTTTTAAGTTTTTTAATCTAATATTTACTAATGTTATAGTAGTATAAATTTTTGATTTAGTAATACAATTTGCTGAAGTCAATATATCAACACTCATACACTCATATATTCCATGACAAGTGAATAAGAAATGAGTGATAATCTAGAATGCTTTGAAGATCCACAGTCTTAGATTACCTATCTTTCTAGGGTATTATAGGTACTGCATATAAGGGAACTCACATGTACATGAAGATGCCAAAGATGCAGGACGAGGTGATGAAGAGAATGAAGGAGAACTCCCCTATCTCGGACTGCACCAGAGGAAAGATAAGGCCCACCACCATGTTGCCAACCCAGTTGGCGGTTCCCCCCGCGGCTATGCCCACAGACCGAGGCCCAACCGGGAACAACTCTGGGGTAAGTAAAGGTTGGAGAGGAGTTAATGGCTTGAACAGACTCAAGTAAATCCATAAGGGTAATTAGGATACAGAAGTTCCCCTACTTAGGTACTTATTAGGTTCCAGGGGCTTATACTTGTAATGCGAGGAAAATATACCTAGACGACCGCTGACCAAGCGGATATATCAGTTTGGTCTAATCGGTACCGTCACCGACTGTGGTTTGGTTGGAGGGAGAAATCTATGCCAGTGTTCTTCAAACTGTTTTCATCGCGACCCTGTTTGATTTTATGCATTACATTCATGACCCTATGTTACAACTGTTGCTGCTTTCTTTCTTCGTTGTGATTTTTTTTACAATTACATACATACATACATACATACATACATATGCATATAAATGTGCATATATATATATATATATATATATATATATATATATATATATATATATATATATATATTATATATATATATATATATATATATATATATATATATATATATATATATATATATATATATATATACATATATATATATATATATATATATATATATATATATATATATATATATATATACGGTATACATACATACATCTATGGATATAAAATAATTGCATATGGTTGAGTGTGCCAATGTAAATTTTATCTATTAATTTAACAGTAGTTGAAAAAAATGTAGAAGTACTGTGTAAATTGTAACTACGTAAGCAGAAAAAAATAGTATTGCTTAATTGTCAAGTGGAGATTATGCGTAAGTCTTGCCTTCTCCTCCCATCGGCACGCACGCACGCACACACACACACACACACACACACACACACACACACAGACACAGACACAGACACACACACACACACACACACACACACACACACACACACACACACACACACACACACACACACACACACACCACACACACACACACACACACACACACACACACACTCTCTCTCTCTCTCTCTCTCTCTCTCTCTCTCTCTCTCTCTCTCTCTCTCTCTCTCTCTCTCTCTCTCTCTCTCTCTCATATTAATGTATTGCACATATTATTTATATAATTATCTGTTTACGACTTGGCGACCCACTGAGCAAAAGCTTGCGACCCAGTATTGGGTCGCGACCACAGAGTTACTCTAGTGTATAACTCCGTGGTCGTGACCCGTACTTTGAAGAACCCTGGTCTATACAGTGTGGGTCCGAATCCTACCAAGATCAATTTATATAATATTGGGAAATAATATTTATTCCCCTAATTGTGATTGTTACCCTGTCAGAGCATCTGCGAAAGGATTCTTCTGACGGGATTCAAAAGGGATAATAGTGGGTCCAGGGCAGTGTATCGCTTTGTCGGTCCTGCCATTTATGCCTATGAATCAGTATATTAGTTCCCTGTCTCAGCCTTCCATGAACAGTGGACCTCCTTTCTAGTCATGAGGGCTGCAGCTCCCCCTTCGGGATCCCCTTCAGAATAACATCACGACGACAGAAGAGAGAAGATTAGAAGAGTGTAAGTGAAAGTGTTCAAGTGGCCGTCACGGCAAAACATTACGGCGGTACATACTAATCTTGAAATTAACAATTTGAAGTTCAACATTTCTCTTGTTGATAGTGAATACTGTACACGGAATTGTAGAAAGAATGTTTGTACAGTACACCTATACCTAAATGATATTCAACAGTACATTTTACCCGCTTAAATGGTTCAAAAATAGTTCAACGGTTCTTATTACGTATTACCATTATCAGTGGCTTCACTTGAATGCTCGGTGATAGGATCGGGGATCGGAATAGGATCGGAATGGCGGGGTGATAGAATCACAAAAATCACGATTTGTAGCTACAGACATCATGTAGTCCTGACGGTATGTAACTAGAATTTATGTCAATTTGTGAGTGCCTGTACCTGTAAGAACTATTGAAGTGAAGCTCACCTGTCGCAAGCATGAAGGGAATGGGTCCCAGCCCGATGCCATAAGCTACCACGTAGGACATGAGGCTACAGATGGCGATGTAGGAAGCCCAGGTGTATACAGGGAGGTACCACAGCGCCCCCACCAGCACACACTGAGACAGGACACACAGCAGCATGGAGGTCAGCAGCAGCATTCTCCGCCGGCAGTGTCTGAACATCGCACGGGAGAATTAATGTAAGATCAGGTTATGAAGTCTTGGGATAAATTTCTATATGGAGAGTCTCAGATATGTGTAGATGACATTATTGATGGTTGTGTACGTAGTTTGTTATCTGTGATCAGTAGAATGTGTAGGGCAGGCTCCAGCTCATGAAAATATTATCCAAAAGTTGCCCAGTGATGTAGTAGTAAGCACGCTTGGCGCTCACAATCGAGGCATCCAAAATAACGCAGGTTTGATTCCCTGGCTGGGCGGACGGGAACATTGTCACTCATACAAATTTCATCCTCCCTGTGTTCAGATTCCCTTGATTGAGTGTGATCGTTACCTGACAAGGGGTATTGCCACTATGGCTATGAGGGCGTTGATGGCTCCAGCTCCGATGGACGCCCCCTGACTTTGGTGCAGGTCCAGCCCAGCGCCCCGGAAGATCAGGGTTGAGTAGTAAAACACCTGGAAAGGAGGGAGAGAGGGAAGTGCAGGATTACAATATGTGGGAATCAGGTTTATACAGCATGGCCCTCTCCCTAACAAGTGGAGTGGTTCACTACAAAATACACGTTAATCCCTCTTTGTTTTTATAGTACAGTATGTAGTATAGAAAAAAAAATGTTTGGAGAAAAAGAAATATAAGCTATGAAAAGACTAGAGCAAACATGATTTTTCATACATTAACATGCAGTCAAAGGAGATACACAAGAAATTTGATTTAAAGGTTTTCACTGAACAGAAAATATAACGTTTTGGTACTCAGTTACATAAAGAAGAAGAATCACAGCTAAACCTAAAAACTCACAGCATTGACCCCAGATAACTGTTGTGCGGCATTGGCAAAAATAGTGATGATCAGAGACATCCTGAAGGTGCTGGAGCGAAGCAGCGACAAGACACTCCAAGTGTTCCTCGACTGACCCTTTTCGACCTGGCTGGCTAGATCCGTCAAGGCAGACGCCTCGGCCTCCACTGCCTTGCTGTCACTCCCTCGTAGGCGCTGCAGCTCTAATAGGGAAACAGAGTGTATCGGTTACTTGTGTCACCTATCATTACATATCTATATGAGGATTTTTAATTCAAGTAATTCTCATAAGTAAAGCCATAGATAACAGTAGAACTGGATGTGACACTCCGCAACTACGCGCGCTGGACGCTGCAGTACTGGCCCCATGGTCAGTCTGCTGGCCCATTCACTTGCTGCATATGATATGACTATCATATAGACTGGTTTATCAGTATATATGATATACTGTAATCTTCGTAAATGTTTGTTCTATAATATTATCAAATAAAAAACAGTAAAACACACTAAAGAAATGCCATTACGAGACTATGAAGAAATATGCATGAACTTAATATTCACTTCAACTCTTCGCCATTTAAAACTTTGCGAGTTAACTTTTATCATGATGGGTATCAATAGAAGCGCAATTTTATTAGCTTTCCATTGCTATATTTCGTTATCTGATAAATGAATTAGAACCATGCATAAATTAGCGTTAACTAAATAAATAAAATCATCAATCGGGTAATTTTCCCGATTGATGAGGTTATTTATTTAGGCAACGCTAATTTATACATGGTACTAATTCATTTATCAGAAAACGAAATATATAAGTAAATAAATAACATCATCAATCGGGAAAATTACCCGATTGATGATTTTATTTATTTATTTAACGCTAATTTATGCATGGTTCTAATTAATTTATTAGAAAGCGAAATATATCAATGGAAAGCTAATAAAATTGCGCTTCTATTGATACCCTTCATGATAAAAGTTGACTCGCAAAGTCTTAAATGGCGAAGAGTTTAAGTGAATATTAAGTTAATGCATATTTCTTCAGAGTCTCGTAATGGCATTTCTTTAGCGTGTTTTACTGTTTTTTATTTGATAATATTATAGAACAAACATTTACGAAGATTACAGTATATCATATATACTGATAAACCAGTCTATATGATCCGTATATATATATATATATATATATATTGTGACGAAATTCATATTTCCCGCGTATGTGTTGAGAGGTCAAGATGGCCGGGGCAGAGCGTTAGCCCCGCCCCTTTGGAGGAAATATGGGTAACGAGAGGGTTGCCACCCGCCGCCAGATAGGTCACCCATATAAAACAGGTCGTGACCCTTGCCTCGGCCCCACTCCAATCATTTCCACTCTTATAGTGTTGTGGGAGGAGCCACTGTGACGGCGTGGGCACACCACGTGGGAGGCTGTGTGAGTCCTCCTTTCTAACCCTTGATACCAGGGTATTGTGAGTATCTTGTAAAGTGTTTTCATCATTATTAGTTCACCGATGTCGGGTGGGCTGTATTTACGGAAAGTGAGAGTAGGAGGGAAGTAGGTGATGAGGCTCAGTAGAAGCGCTCTTTTGTGATTGGGAGGATAACGTTCAGTAGAAGCGTTGTGTTGTGTATAGAGGCTCAGTAGAAGCTCTCTTGGTTATGTGATGAGGCTCAGTAGAAGCACTCTAAGGTTGTATGTTATGTATAGAGACTCAGTTAGAAGTGCTCTTAAGGTGTTTTTGTGTGTTGAGGCCGGAGGTTAGAGAGAGACGGAAAGTGAGAGTGAGTGAGATTTGGGTAGCGTTGCGCGTGGTATCCCTACCTGCGAGTTTTCTGTGACCGTGCATTCAAGTGTTTATCTGTTGTACCAAGGAATTGGAGTTAAGAGTGTTAATTATATAAGGATTTCATATGTTGATCTTGTTTTAAATATCCTGAATTAACTTAATTAGACCCACGTGTCCCTGGGGCATGGCCTGGGGTGGCGACCTTGTGTCACCGACCGTGACAATATATATATATATATATATATATATATATATATATATATATATATATATTATATATATATATAAATCCGAGCGGCCCTCCGACTTCGGGCCCTTGCGCGACAGGCCGATATTCCGTGCGCAGTCCAGGTATATAGTGGTCTATGGATAGTCATATGCAGCAAGTGAATGGGCAAGCAGACTGACCATGGGGCCAGTGCTGCAGCGTCCAGCGATCGTAGTTGCGGAGTGTCACATCCAGTTCTACTGTTATCTATGCTAAAGCTTAAGGCTATTCAATCTTTTTCATTTCCTTTTCATTAAAACTGTTAATTATTCATTCATTGCAGCTTGTTGCCATGAAATCATAATTTTCTTAATTTACTTAAAAGTCCTCATACAACAGGGAGAATGCACAAGTCTTCCAGAGAGATGAGCCGTACAACTTATAGTACTGAACCCTTTCATGCTTCATTGTCCATTGAAACTATCATGGATACTCCCACTGAACAAACCATTTCATCAGCTTAAATGGAAAGGCTGCCATCCTATCATCACTTCAAAGATTATATTAATTTTTGTCATGGTACACCCCCATCTTGAGTGTCACACCCCGGCACACACCTCTGAGCCCTCTGGCCCCGTCCTGGGCCACAGTATAGCAGTAGGTCGGGGACTCGGGCAGTGCCGGGTGTGCCAGGACGGCCATCACCACCAGCACCACAAAGGCACCCAGCAGGAAGGGCCAGCCACTCTCAGTGCCTGTGGTAGAGGGACAAACACTGATTGCTGTTGCTGCGCATGTGATCCATGGGAATGAAGGATGTGGCATAGACTGTTTGTGTATTTTCATATTAATGAATATGTATGATGAAGGGACAGAATATAAGTTGTAATTGTTCATCAGCACCTACCTTGAAGTGTGAGGAATGGGTATAAGTGAGACCTAAATTTTGAAAAACCGTAGTGCATTGCTCATATCTTAATTATCATGGCATGATGATATAACCATGTCTTTACTTTCAGAGCTGGGCATTAACACCTCATATGTTGAAGCTGGAGATGAGATAAGGATAAGCATCATTATATAGCATGAATATCACTCACCTAATATGCAGTCCAGTCCCAGGATCTGTGAGATGAGGAGCCCCACACACATCCCCAGGGGGAACACCACCCCCATCACCCCTTTGAGCTCCGCCGGCGCCACCTCAGACAGGTACATGGGGACAATGCAGGTAGCAAGGCCTGGGGGAAGGCGGGGTGGATGAGAACCTTCCTTCTGGGTACAAATACGCACACACACATACACTGACAATGTACACATTACCATATTTGCAATCATGTAAAGTGGCACAAGTAACAAAACCTGGAGAGAAAGAGAAAGAAGTTGTTTATTTTTAGAAATCATCTATCAGAAGTATGTACATGTCTTATGATATATAAAAATGCACACATCAACATTACACTGGTGGACACTTCACTCCTCACCTGAAAGTATGCAGAATATCAGTGAAATCGTTTTGGCATATGATACTCTTCCATGACAGAGTTTTTCACTTTCATACACTGCCCATCACCATCATCCCATCAACTATGTCCTATTAGTCTTGCAATAACAATGCCTACAGTACTACATGTTATCACTATAGCAATAGTAAAGAATAGTATGCGCAGCTACCCCTCAAAGCTACCTTGGAAATACTGTACCTTGATGAGTAATTACCTGTCGCTGACCCACCTGGTCCCGAGACAACTCTCCGCACTCTACAATACGCAGCAACGCTCACCAGAACCTTTATTGTAACATATCTAGTGTGTAAACAAATAGTTTATCTACTCTTCGCATGACCAGCCAGGGTGGCGCGGTTGGTAGAGCTGTTGTCTCGCGTGCAGAGTCCCTTCATTCGGTCAGTGGTTCGAGGCCACCAAGTTCGTCCTGGCGTGGTGGCGCTTTGTATAGTCAATAACCTTGTAGTTGGTACTTGCAAAGTGTCTAGATAGGATCAAAGTATCTTATCTTATATACTCTTCGCATGAACATGTCCCACGATGGATCTGTACAGGATATACACAAGAGGCCTTGGTTACTCCAAGGTGAGATGTCAAGACATACACACGTACACCCCACTCATCCAGTACCTAACTACGTAGGCGTTAGGCGTAGGTATACAGGCGTTCCCTAACCTATGCACATATATTGGCTTCCTGGGTATGTTCGTTACTTGAAATTTACGTAAGTTTAGCATCACTCTTGTCAAAACTGAATACTGAACACAATATTGTAAAAGAAAAGTATGTACAGTACACAGTGGCGTATCTAAGGTGTGGGAGGCATGGCACGTGCCCTGGGCCCTCTTGAAGGTGGCGCCAAATCTTCCTCGCCAATTCAAATTAATTACCAAAATATAGCTATTAATTGCTTCAAAATGCTCCTATATATTGAATTGCTCTTTTTTCGAACATTTTGTTATGCAAAAGGGAGGCGCCAAATAAAATAATTTACGTAAATATAGCTTTGAATATGGCTTCAAAATGCTCCTAGAATTGCTTATATTTTGAAAATGTTCTCGGACCCCCAAGCTGCAGAAGCTCGCTTCGCTCGCCTACCACCCGCACCACTAGGGGCGCAATTCCAGTGCTTGCCCTGGGCGCTACTTTCCCTAGATACGCCCCTGACAGTACAGCTACACCCCAATAATACTCATGACTTGCTCAAAAAAGAAGACAATGACTTGCTCAAAGACTCACGGTCTTGACTGGTTCAGTTCAATGCCTCTGGCTTTCAGCATCACCAGTGGCTCCACTCTTATGCTTGTGGACTTTTGAAACAGTGTAGTGTTCAGAATTTAGATTTACAGACAGGTTTTTGGGTATCACTAAAAGTTCATAACTTGAATGTACATAAGTAGGAGAATGCCTGTACTACCCAGAAAGACATTCCACAGGGGCTCTTTGTAGCAAATTAACAAGGAGCTTATTCACTTGACATGTAACCGAGGACAATACTTCTTCCATCAAAACACAAGAGGATGTGGTCCTCCTATCCACACCTGACATCATTATTCAACATCGTCTTTGCCAAAGTTTAGGTGATCAAACACTTGTATGTGTGTGTGTGTGAGAGAAAGACAGTGTGGAGATGGTAGTACAAGGTTTACTGTGTGTCACTCTATTTAACTGCTGTCATAAGTCATGAACATGTCATCAATAGTATTCATATTTGTATTTTTTTCTCTCTCTCAGAGTTGAATCCAGCACATCCCATGGCCATGCTGAGACAGAGAAGCATGAGGATGAAGTCTTTCTGTGGTGAGTGGCATAACACAATATATCGCCACGCATCACCACGCTGTGTTATGTGTAGGACAGACCAGTAAGGGTGTCAGAGAAAGGACCGTAAACTGGCAATATACACCACCAGTCCTGAGCCTCACCTGCATAGAGACCTGCGGTGAATCTCCCAATGAATAGCATCTCCACAGACCCTATGACTTTACAGGACATGAAGAGGAGACCGGAAACAATACACAGCAGGTGATTCGCTAACATTGCGGTCCTCCTGAGGGTGAAAAGAACGTCCATTGGCATATCTGAAGGTAAGCAGCATTTGCATGATCTCTTAGTACAGCCTATAGAAAGTTGTCAGATAGAAAAACAATGAATCAAGCTAAGGTATGTCACTTTCCATGATTGGTATTTTTGGCATGGTTGAGAGAGTATGGGAAAGGGTATGGGCAGAATTTATTTACTGCATCAGGACATCACTTTTTTGTATGTGTGTGTGGGAGGGGAGCGGAGGTGATGGCCATAACCTCATTCATGCATACCCTACCACATTTTTCTACAGTTTGGTTACTCATCCATAGAATATTCCACTGTTGACCTTACGTATGCAATATTTGTTTACGTCCACTACTATTATTACGTCCATTTATGCAGAGAAAGATTGCTAGAGGAACCAGGATAGAAGAAACACAGATAGAAATGTCTCCTAAATGTTAAATTTTTAGAGATCCCCATCACAGTGCCATGATGCAGTATTTTCCCAGGGTTATCAAGAACATGGTTTGTGGTACCCTCGTGAAGCAAGCAAAGGACAGTGAATCAATGACATAATTCCTCCTTCACTCTATTGGCGAAAAACATTCAGTGGAAGGAAGACATAAGAGACATGAGGAAGAGATATGACGCGTAATTTAAATATGGAAGAAATATTGTAAATAATGAAGAGAGACGTGACGCATTATTGGCAGGAAACTCACAAACAAGTTAGTTCTTAGGTACAAATGACTCCTCCACTCTTGTTACCAAAGCTCAAACAGTATTGCTTAGGCTTAGGCTTAGGCTATTATCTCTGTTGTATACACTATGGTCATGGTGTTGCAGCAAGATAGCGATGTTATATAACTTGTGTGGATAAGGTGGCCAGTTGAGCCAACACACGACAGGGATATTACGTAATGCGCATACCATGTGAACAATCATTCCTGAGTCAGCGCTTGGATGTCAGTCTAAATGGAACGCCATGGCTATACAGGGAGGTTAACTTGCATGGCTACGGGCACAAACATTACATACATGCACTACACTGTACTGTATATGTATATAGAGCAGTAGCTAGCTCCACTTTACCCAATGAAGAAGGTGGGTATATGAATCGAGTGTTCAGATTCAGACTTGAGAAAGGAGACATTGTAGTATGAAACAAAGTGCTGGAAAGAGGTGCTCAATTCACTGCAATAGATCCCAATGAACCGCTGTCTCACCTTCCCAAAGTGTCGCTCAGGCGGCCGCCGACTGAAGCCCCGATGATGGCTCCCCCGATGAAGAGGGACACCACCACCGCCCACACTGACACCTCGCCCTTGTCGGTCAGCTCCAGCCCGTAGGAGGTCATCAGTGTCCGCCGCACCCACTGCCGAATGATCTTGAAACAGAGGAAGATAGATAAGAAGAAGTAAAGTGTCGGCCGAAAACTAGCCATCCCTTAGAACAGCGTTTCTTAACCTTTTCCGACCTCAGCACCCTTTGTAGTCAGGTCTAGGAAGTCCAGCACCCCCTAACATCTGGTTACAGAGACTACAGTTGCTACACTACTACAGGGATAAATAAAGTAAAGTGAAGTGAAGTACTGCTTGATCATTTATTTTGTTCATTCTCCAAAAATAAAACATCAAGGATGCCAATACTATAGGCAAAAGCAATAAAAAAAGATGAAAAAAAGAGTAAAGAGCATGGACAAACTCACTCAAAGATAAACAGCAGGGTAATTGAACATACACTCATAAATGTCATTTTCGTTGTTGCTTATGTGCGACTAATTTCTGAAATCGAGGCTTCGTGTTGGTCAGAGCCACCCTTACGTCGTGGAGCAGCCCACCTTGAAGGCGGTTCTGGGCAATTGTTTTGATATGGAGCATGGCGGAGAATGCCTTTTCACACAGATAGGTAGTTGGAAATGGAATGATCATCTCCAGCGCTGCCCTCGCCAGTCCAGGGTACGCTACCAACTGATCACACCAGAAGCCAGACAATGGTAATGTACGGAATTTTGTCTGACAACCCTGGTTCACCTGCAGATCAATAAGCTCCTCCTTCAGGTTGTCAGCATCACTCATGTCTGCCAGGAAGGGATGCGGAATCCATTCTGGAAATGTATGATCCTCGGGAAAGTTATTTGTCATGGTGGTCTCAAGGTGCGAGAGGTGAGCAACAATATTTTCTACAAGCATGGGACTAACTGTCTTATTCCCCAATTTCTATTCTAGTCCAGGATAGGAAAGCTTCCCACATTCCCTCCATGGATTCGACGATTCCAGAGTGAGAGCTTCTTCTTGAAGGCTTCTACCTTCTCTGCACAAACAAGATTGTTAGCAAACATGCCTTGCATGGAAAAGTTGAGTTCATTCAAATGGCTGAAAATGTCTGCCAGATAGGAGAGAGAGAGAGAGAGAGAGAGAGAGGATGAACATTTCGTCCTCGAAATGTTCAGCGAACTTATTCTGATACTCTCGGAGGAATATTGCAATCTTATCCTTGAGCTCTGCAATACGGGTCAGGATTTTCCCACGTGAGAGCCATCGCTCTTATGTGAAGAAATGACTTATGTTCATTCCATTCTCCCTCAAAAGCTAACTTAACCTTGTGGTTAAAGGACGACCCGGATGACTTATCACAACTTGAACACAGACAGACAGAACTTTTTGAGGTGAGGGGCAACGTCATTGCAGCAAACATGGCGATGGAGAACACAGTTTATGATGTTGGTACCTCTCCTTTACCAAGCAACAAGCCAGACTTCCTATCATAGCTGGGCCTCATCTGTGCAAGACCGACCCTACCTTTTCCCTTTTCATGCTTCTCGAGAATTCGTCCAATTTCGGAACCCCTTCCCTGCCTTCGTCGTCGTTTGCAATGCTCGCAAAGAGAAATTCATCTTTAATTTCACCACCCTTGATGTACCGGGTATACAAAATAGTGCCTCAGTTGGAAATCAGTTGATTTCATCAACTGGAGACTAAGCGGATCGGACTGTCCTTAATTCCAACAATCGGTCAAATGTGCGAACTCAATACTGGCAACTCTCCCGGATGACATCGTTAAGACAGAGGCCCTTATTCGTCCTTGGCTGCCTCTGTTCCAGAACCAGTCCTACCATCCGAATGGTGATGGCTTGACCAGTGTCCGGTCGAATGCGAACCTTCTCCCGAGCACTGTGATACCACCTGTAGGAAGGCTTGCAGAAGGGTTTCTGCACGGCTTTGAATCCAGTTCGGATAGTGGCTTTGTCATATCTAGCACTTAGATGCTCGATAGTCTGTTCATGTTCGCAGCTGGATGCTTCACCTGGGTTCTCGGATTGCTAGCATGTTTCAATTGGTTGAAATAATGAATGGCAGGTCATATTTGGCCCGGTCTGGTCTCACGAATCATCCAGGAGTGCAGTGTAAACCATAAGTGACATATCGTCACTCCATTTACGATCTTTGGATTGAGAATCACAAAGCCATGGACAAATCAAAGAAGCTCGTATCATGAAAAGCAACAATCTAAAATCTATAAATGACCTAAAATTTAAATGATTGGTGTTTTGACCATACGTAAATGACCCCCCAAAAAAAATTGATGACAACACACAACGACGACCCACAATAATTACCACTTCGGGTAGAGGTAAATGATAACATGTAGTACAATTATAGTCACCAATGTTATTTTGTAATAAAAAAGCTGAAAGTTTATGTTTAGGGGTTCAAATTTTCTATGCATTAAATTGGTTGAGGTTGGAAAAGCATCATCAATAATATCATCTAAAAAAAATGATGCACAATTGAAGAAAGAGAGAAGAAAAAAAAGGTAGGAAAAGTTCTTGACGGATTAAAAAAAGGTAGGACAAAGTTAACGGATTCAAGCTGAAAAAAGCGTAGATTAGAAGGAAACTAGGAAAAACTAGTTTCACAAATGGATGGTGAATGATGGTGCCATCAGAGACAGGTAGTTAGTGCGGAGTCATTAGGGAGCTTTAAGGGGCGGATAGGTTCATGGATGGGGATGAAAGGTGGATGTAGGTAGTGTTAGGTGACAGGAACTACCACGTGTAGGCCTCGCGGCCTCTTGTAGCTTCCTTATTTTCTTATGGAGAGAGAGAGAGAGAGAGAGAGAGAGAGAGAGAGAGAGAGAGAGAGAGAGAGAGAGAGAGAGAGAGAGAGAGAGAGAGAGAGAGAGAGAGAGAGAGAGAGAGAGAATATGTGAATGAGTTAGAGCGAATGAGGAAGAGTATACCTTCCAATGGTCGTACCAGTATTACTGGAACTTAAGTTAAGGCGAAACACAACGATGCGGGGGCTTGAGCTGTACTGCTACTACACAACTACTGCCTGCAACTCACCGTCTCACGTCAGACATCAGCACTCGAGTGAAATTTAAAGTAATCGTCCAGACCCATTTTTTCTTTGCACAATTATGTTGAATGTTCATTCAAAATACCTAATCCACAAAAAAAAGATTAATTTCCACGCCTTATTTCCCTAAAAACATGACTTGTAAAAAGCGCGGGAAAAACATCAGCCCCATTCCAGTCGTGGCGCGAAACTTGCTAATGAAGCTCCATGAAGCCGACAAACTGCATCACACAGCCTGCCTCTACCCCAGCGCACACACGTCTCCCCACATTTATCGTGGCCGTATAGGTCAGGAACGGGTGATAAGCTCTCTGAAAAGGCACAGCTTTCTTGCTGCACCCATAAAGGATGCAAGTATTAGTCCAGTTCCCAATGTACAAAAAAAGGCTTTCGTTTGAATTTTTTGGAGATTTGCAAAGCTATACATTTTTAGAAACTTTGGGACCTTCTGAACCAGGAAATCAATGTTTACATTTTTTTCAATTACAATATGGCGGCCATCTGGGATATTCAAAATGGCGGCCATTTTTGTATGTATTTCACATTATCTCCACTTCTAATGCTCATAGTCTTATGATTTTGGTGTCTAACCATACATTTTCAGGGCAAGGAATCCAATGAAACAACCCACAATGGGCTACACATAACCTCTGGCGCTGTGGATTGGATTAATATAATTTTTAAGAAGAAAAAAAATTGTCCACTTCCAATACATGGCTCTCTCTCCTTTCAGGTTCGTATACTAGTAAAGAGTACCTGATCCATGAGTGAAGTGTGTTGCCCAACAGAAGCAACTTGCATATTGCATGCTAGACACTCTGCAACGAGATCGAAGCAGTGTGGCATCGCCCGTGTAGGTGGACCCGGGTTCGATACCAAGCAGTTTCGTCCTCAATTTGCCATGCAATGACAAGTCCAAATTTATTCACGCACTGGACAAATTGGCAACGCCAGAACTTACAGAAGCAAGGGAACAACTAGAGAAGACCCCAAGGAGACTGATTCAGATTTTGACAATCTCATTTGGAAAATTGCAGTGGTTGACGGGATGGTTCTTCTCCAGAAGCTGACTAAGACACATGCATCTGTTGTGACCGTGAAGGATCTCAGTGTTTACTTTAATGATAGACTTGTGAACCTCACCAGAGACTTTGATGACATTATTCTTGTGTTTGACACCTACAAGGCCGATTCCCTGAAGAACAGAACCAGGCAAAAGAGGCGACAAGGGAGGGACCCAGTACAGTATCAAGTACAAGATGAGACCAGAATCAAACGCATCATGATGAGTCGCTTCTTGTCACATGACCAGACAAAGGCCGATCTCACAGAGTATCTGGCTCAGAAAACACTGGACTACAACAAAGATTCGTCCCAGCTGATCATCACATCTGCCGCAGGCCACACAAGAAGCAACAAGGATGTCGGTCACTTCCCTCACAACAACCACGAGAAAGCAGACACGCTGATG
Source organism: Chionoecetes opilio (assembly GCA_016584305.1). Classification (NCBI taxonomy): domain Eukaryota; kingdom Metazoa; phylum Arthropoda; class Malacostraca; order Decapoda; family Majidae; genus Chionoecetes; species Chionoecetes opilio. Next base: position 54,851 of record JACEEZ010019242.1, on the reverse strand, counting down.
ATAAGCCTGGGAGTCGCTGCAACTGCCCACTCCTCAAGGAATGTGGAAATGACGTCCTTCTCTCCTGATACCGATGTTCTTGTCCTGCTCATAGCGAATTATGATGTGCTGCCAAAGAACACCTCAATCTCCATGACTTCAGGGACGCTTCACATCAAGACAATATGGACAGCTCTGGGACCAGCGAAGGCAAAAGCTTTGCCAGCATTGCACGCATTCTCTGGGGCCGACAACACTGGTCGCTTTGCACGAATAGGCAAACTGACCTGGTTCAAGCTGTTCCTAGATGCTGACGATGACATCATCAGGGCTCTATCCATGCTATGTGATGACACAGGTGTGAGCGAGAATGTCCTGCAAACCTTGGCCAGGTTTGTATGCCAGGCATACTGTCTGAAGGGCATTCAGATCTCAAGCATTCCTGATCTACGCTGGCACCTATTCTGCAAGTACATGGTAGAAAGTGACAAGCTGCCACCTACAATGGGTGCCTTGAAGCAGCACATCATGAGGACACATGTGTGCAAGCACGAATCTGGGGTCAGGTTTCTCTTCCCCATCAGGATCTGCTGGACCCGCTTCAGAATGGGTATCACAAGGGTGAAGATGGCCAGCTAAAACCAACGACCACAAGCCTTCCCCCAGCACCCAAGGCCATTCTGGAGATGGTGAGATGTCATTGCAAAAAAGACTGCTCGTCCCAGCGCTCCTCGTGCAAGTCCAAGGCCTTACCTTGCACACATGTTTGTGCAGCGCACAGTGTGACAATGACAATGATGCTGTGTACAACTACTGTGATTCTGATGATGAGATTGACAGTGACAATTAATTAAATATGTACTACTATTACTGTGCCGAGAATACTTTTTGAACATTTCTTGATTAATGCCCGTATTCGTAGTCACATACCATCATTGTACGTGGTCATTGTTCACTTTTTGTCTTGTCCTAATTAAATCAATATGTTATGCCAGCTCTTTTGTGATTGCAATAGGAGTACTGTATGATTGCTCTAGTACTTTCCATGGCAGCTACAAGATCAAGTGAATAATTTTGACTGAGTAGAAATGGAACAAAATCATAGCAATTACCACGAGCAATCATGGTATGTGACTACGAATACGAGCATAAAGTATAATGAATATATAAACAGTATTTATTGCAAAAACATTGTTCCATTATATTCCTCGCCCTTGAAAATGTATATCTAGACACCAAGATCAGATGTCTACCACCATTAGAAGCAGATATATCGTGAAATCCATGCGAAAATGGCCGCCATTTCGAATATCCCAGATGGCCGCCATATTGTAATTGAAAAAAATGTATTCATTGATTTCCTGGTTCAGTAGGTCCTAAGCTTTATGAAAATGTATAGTTTTGCAAATCTCCAAAAAACTCCAACGAAAGTACATAAGGAACTGGACTATATAAATACAAAATTTATATATGCCATATCGCAAAAAAAAAAATCTGAAAAACCCACAATTCTTCAAGTATTATATTTATTTCTAGTTTTACGTGTATTTGTATTACCGCGGGGTTTGGGAGGCCTCCTCAGGTGACGTCACCGAGCCGTGATGCGTCGTTTGCAAGTCGTGAGGAGCGTTTTGGAAGCTCGGGGAATTTACAGATTTTGATTGCGGATTATTTAAAAACGGGTGACTGGATGCAAAAAGTGACAACATATTGTTGATATACTCGATAATGGTTGTATTTTGACTGCATTAAATCATGAATGATGAAATGGTCTGGACGATTACTTTAAGTACACTCTCACTGAAAGTCAGTATAATGAGGTTAAAGTTTATCAAATATAAATATAAATAGTACTCTTTTCAAGAAGTATCCTTTTAATACTTTTGTATCCATTGCGAGGAACTCTAACATTGTACCGCTATATATGCAGCATTTCCCAGCACCCCCTAAAATTGATTTCAGCACTCCCTGCGGGTACTAGCACCCCAGGTTAAGAAACACTGCCTTAGAAGATACAGCTGCCCTCTCGAGAAAAAAAAAAAAGATAGACAAAAATGGACGTATATTTTTCATACAACTGCCCATAGGCATGAAAAGCTATTAAATTATCTTGGGCCAGAGAAAGATGAAGAATGAAAAGAAATATTGAAGTGTGTAGCCAAATTCCAGCCGCCTCCTTAGTAAAAAAAAGTGCAAGATGCACACAAAGAAAAATATGAATGCAATCTTCATTATTCCATGCCATCACCATCGTTATCATCACTAACAACCCAATAACATCCTACGAGAGACTAGGAAGGGGAAAAGAAAGGATGGGAAGGAGAAGAAGGAGAGAAGGAAGGGAGGGGAGGAGGGAAAGACATGAAGGAGAGGGAAGGGAGGGTAAGGAGAGGGAGAAGAATGTGTATGACTTTAATTGCTACATCATTATAAACACGCACGCCATCTCGGTCAGCAGACGCGGGCACAGTTATGTAACAAATGTATGTGTGTGTGTGTGTGTGTGTGTGTGTGTGTGTGTGTGTGTGTGTGTGTGTGTGTGGTGTGTGTGTGTGTGTGTGTGTGCACGAGCGCCTCCTTCCACCCCCCCCCCCTCCTACAAAAATAGCTTACTATAACTTACTTATAATGTCACTAACCTCAAAATGGCTTATTCTTCATAACATTCATTCATCTTCTATTGCCTTTTTTATGTAAATGGCTCGCCTCTCTCTCTCTTTCTCTCTCTCGCCACCTCATCTAATAGTTTGCCAGAAATGATTGTCAGTAAATAGTAATACCATATTGACATGGATTATTTGACTCTCTCTCTCTCTCTCTCTCTCTCTCTCTCTCTCTCTCTCTCATCAATACATCCAGTCTGTGTTTAATAGGTCAACGCTCCCTAGCATGCTGATCCCTCTTCACTTACGCGCTGCCTCATTAGTATCTACTCTCCAGCCAAGGCCAAGAAGGGGCTTTCTTGGCCTTGCCTCCAGCTATATGACGTGATGTCTCAAGGCCTCTTGTAGCTTCCTTATATTCATATATTTTTATGTTCTTATATCCCTTCCCTTCCCTTCATTCTTACCCTTTGTACCCATCGTCTGTTACCACTTAACCCACCCATCCACACACTTATCTCATTCCCCTCTCCCGCAATGGTGGTATAATAGGGAGTGACGTAACATTTAAGGGGATACTTAATTATGCAACATAGTCTTTGTATTCCTTCTTGGAGGCAAGCTTTATAATATGTTGCCTTTATTTTTTATTTATTCCGGGCTTGCCAGTTGGTGCGCGGCATATAAGATAAGATACTTTGATCCTGTCTAGACACTTTGCAAGTACCAACTACAAGGTTATTGACTATACAAAGGTGCGCGGCATATGGTGGGCTGTGACTAACTGGTATTTTTTGCAACACAGCGAATGTACATTATATATGAGAGAGAGAGAGAGAGAGAGAGAGAGAGAGAGAGAGAGAGAGAGAGAGAGAGAGAGAGAGAGAGAGAGAGAGAGAGAGAGAGAGAGAGAGAGAGAGAGAGAGAGAGAGAGAGAGAGAGAGAGAGAGAGAGAGAGAGAGAGAGAGAGAGAGAGAGAGAGAGAGAGAAAAAAAAAAAGGGCACTCACCTCTTGCGGAGTGTTGATCACGCCGAGGCAGTACCCACCAGGTATGGAAGATCCGATTAGGCTCATGGCCACCGCCAACACCAGCCGTGGCGTCATGTAGCTCACCGCCATACCACCGTCTTGCTGAGGGAAGAAAGAGGGAAACATAGTGAACAGTTGAACAGGGGAGAGGGAGGGAATGAAGTCATGGCATATTGGAATGTTATCAAATGTTGCGGTAAATTTGTGTCTGTGGAGTAGCGGATGTTTGTAGCACACACACGCTTGAAATGTTAAACAAATTTCTTATCTCTTTATCTCTATCTCTCTCTCTCTGTTTGATCCGCGGTGCCTTTAAGAGCCCCCTGCCATGTCTTCTCCTGCTGCTGCTGCTGCATGTAGAAAGGGGGGGGGGGGTGGCGAAGGGGTAGCGGTGTCTAGGCGGTTCCCTGTATTGATCGCGGGGCTAGTCGGGTCGCCGGAGTGACAGCCAGCCACCAGTCATGCTTCTATCGCACAAAGCAACACCCGCGTCCGATTACCTCTATTTACCTCTCCTCGTCACCATTCTTCTCTTTTTTCTTTCTCGTCTTTCATCTCAACCACCATCCACAACACACACATACACGCACACACAGAGATAACGAGGATTACATTGATAACGGTGGCTTAAAGTACTGATTCGCGTTAACATCGGTTCGCGAGTTGTGTTTCTCTCTTTCTCTCTCAGAGAAAGAGAGAGAGAGAGAGAGAGAGAGAGAGAGAGAGAGAGAGAGAGAGAGAGAGACGAGACAGAGAGCTCTGTGTTGTGCTTACACTACAATTTCTTCACTGTTTATGGTTATGAAACACGACATAAGCACACTATCTTTCCTATCCATGTCACTGTTACGACAGGATGCATACCCTCCCTCCACCACGCTGACTCCTCTTTTCTAAGTATTGCAGTGTTGAAATATGTACAGCGTTAGTCTAAAGAATTATATAATCGTATATAAAGACTCGATATTTATAAATTGTGTGCGTGATCGTGTGGTGTGGGATTTTTTTTATCACACACTATTTGCGCAATGTAATTGAGTCTAGACTTGATTTTTTGTTTCTTCTAAATATGGCTAATCTTTATTTTTCGCTAATAGTATGTCCTCATTTGCATCAGTGACATATTAATCTTTTCACTTTGATTTGACTCGAACCTCCTTCCATATACCTCTCTCTCTCTCTCTCTCGTTGATGTGGAAATTTTACGTGGAATGCTTTCAGTCACTATAATTAGACCCTCTATATAACGGGGTTTCGTATTCGCTGACCCTACTATAAAAAAGTGCATTTCTGTCAAACACGTGATCTCTCTCTCTCTCTCTTTCTCGCTCTCTCACACACGCATTAAGGGCGTCTCTGAAATTCTTCACAAAGCGTGTCGTATGCCCATTCATTAACAAAGAGGACAAAGAAAGAGACGCACAACATATATTTTGCTTTTCCACGAAGGGGCGTGACGAAGAGAAATCTTGGTCCATCTTTTTATTTCTGACTTGGCCAAGGGAACTATAGCTGCCTTGCACGTGACGTCACAGCCCTCGTTGTGGCTGCGACAGGCGCGGGAGATGCGAGCGTGGAGGACCAACAAACTCCACTTGCCGCCCATGTTTGCCAGCTTATGGTAATTTTCCCCCACCAAATATATGTGTATCAGTATAAAAGATATACTGTTATCTTCGGAAATGTTTGTTCTATAATATTATCAAATAAAAAACCGTAAAACACACAAAAGAAATGCCATTATGAGACTCAAGAAATATGCATGAACTTAAACTCTTCGCCATTTAATATTTTGCAAGAAAACTTTTTACATGGAGAATATCAATAGAAGCGGAATTTCATTAACTTTCCATTGATATATTTCGTTTTCTGATAAATGAATTAGCAGCATGCATTAATTAGCGTTAACTAAATAAATAACCACCAATTTGGAAAAATTACCCGATTTCATGATGTTATTTATTTAGTTAACGCTAATTTATGTTCATGTTTTAGTTCATGCATATTTCTTGAGTCTCATAATGGCATTTCTTTTGTGTTTTTACGGTTTTTTATTTGATAATATTACAGAACAAACATTTCCGAAGATAACAGTATATCTTTTATACTGATTTATTCCCCTACCAACATATATTTGGTAGGGGAAAATTACCATAAGCTGGCAAACACGGGCGGCAAGTGGAGTTTGTTGGTCCTCCACTTAGCTCCGACGGGCGGCATTTGGCTTGAAGCCGTTAGATCGTGACGTCAGTGCAAGGCACCTATTATGGTGCAGAAAATGAAGGTTTTAAGATGCGTGCGAGTGACCAGAGTTTTGAGGTGTCTTGCATAATAAATTGAGCGGAGATGCACTACGACGATGATGTAGAACAGGCAGACGGTTGTCGAAAAGTAAATAGAAACCTGCCACCCTTTTGTCATAAATAGTTCGGGTTACACAACGAAGACAAGAGAATGCTATTATAGTTCTCCCGCCGTCCCACCATTGAGTCGATCACAGCAACACCCAGTTATCCTGTGGTAGATGTATGTAATTTCACTAATGTTTTATGACACGAGACACTTAGTATGTGCGAAGGGTGAACAGTATCGATGAAGACCTTCGACACAGGGCACAAGAAGTATCAAATTGAATCAGAAAAGACAAGGACGGGAATCGTTGTGCAAATAAGTAAAGGAAAAGGAGGCATCGGGAAGGTTTTCTTAGAGGTCCATATAGCGAATGTGTACGATGGTGGATTGTATAGTTGGGGTAATAAGACGGAGATTCTTGGCCATAGGTGCCTCGCCAGCCTGTGCTGGTTGTTGCTCGGGGCAGGGTAGGCAGCAGGGCGCCGGACACACAGTGGTGAAGTATAAATAGCGACGTGGCTTACCCTCTCACTGGCTTGCCTAGCGAGGAACTGCTTGGCGGAGTCGCTCTCCTCCTTCAGGAGCATTTTCTCAGACATCTTCGGTGTTGGAGGCGGGTATCAGACAACCTCGGCACATGACGCCGCAGCCGGGGAAGTGCGTAGACGTGGCTTTATATTTTTGTTATGCTTGTCGTGAACACGTGTCAGGGCGGGATCGATGCGGGAGCGGTAGAGAAGCGTGGGTGTGTGCGGTGGTGACCTGACCGACGTCCTCACCCTTCCGCGCCCCTGCCAATACTACCTATTACCTAACCTTAAGCTGGCGCCTGGCAGTGCTGCTCCTGCTGCCGCTGATGACTCACGCTGCGCAACTGCTATCAGACAAACCTTCCTTAAAAGTCAGCTGTTTTTCAAACCAATTGAGCAGCAGCTTGGGCGTCACCCTGGCAACAAGAACAGACTATTATGTAACACTACACTATCCGCGCGTTGCTCTCGTGTGGACTTAATTAAAGCTACTGAGGGGGTGTTTGGACGATCTGTAGGTGCTGATAAGTGAGAGAGGGATGGGTGGGCAGGTGAAAAGCAGAACAGGATGGAGTGTGAAAATGGGTAGATGATAAATAGCTGAAATGGGTTGCGGGGGTTGGGCTGTGGGGGTTAGGGTTGGGGTGAGGATGAGGCAGGATGACCACACTGCCCCCACCCCCACGCCCTCTGTCTACCCCAGGTATATCTTACATCGGTAAGTTACATAAGCTTACATAAGTGAATTTTGCCCTAGTTTTAAGAGTCATGTAGAACGTTCGTTAGGTTTGTGCAAGAGGAAGCCAGCAGTCGCCGCGCAAGGAGCTGATGGTGGGATAACACGCCAACCCCCGTGG
>JACEEZ010019242.1:35000-42500 GCA_016584305.1 Chionoecetes opilio | reverse complement strand
AGTACATATGTACACAATACACGCTTCTAGTAATGATATTGGTCATGAGATGATAGCAGGTGATAAGGTTGATGAAGAAGATACTAGGATACAACAGATTGCACACATAAATGTGAAGGTGTTTCTGAAATCCTGTTACCTGTTGGCAGTCGTCAGCCAGCGTGCGTGGCTGATGGCCATCCTCTGCAGACTCGGATGGATGACGCCTGCCTGCAGGCCCTTGAGCATGTTGAACCCGAACTCTTGATCGTAGCTGAGGTCCGCCAGCACGTCCGAGGGCAGCTCGGGCAGCGGCTCACCGACGGACAGAGGCTCGAAGCGCTGGTTGTGTGGCAGGTTCTGAGTGATAGGCAGCAGCCTGCCTATGGTTCCACTGAACGAATCTCCCGAGGTCGTCGCCCCATCAATCTGCTTAACTAGGTGACGAAAAGGGAGCTCGTTGGTATGGAGAAGACATATGCTCCACACCAGCCTCTTGCCCAGCAGCCGCTCCAGGTTGACGATCACGCCGTTCCTGCACCCCGTGTTTGTGTTGGTGGAATCAGCGCCCACCATCATCAGAGTGGAGTGGATGCCGAACTCTTGTAGGAAAGTGGTGATCTGTGTGGCAAGGACACGAGCGGGCTTCATCCCCTCCTCCTTCTCCTTCGTGAAATGCGTCATATACTCACCTGAGCTGTCCGTGATGGTTACATAGTCTTCTTTGACATCTCTTATCACCTCAGTTCTATCGCCCAGTGTGATTCGCGCCTTCGCCACCTCCTCTTTGCCGTCGAACTGTATTCCGTCGATGCCGGCGGTTCTCAGCCACATCTCAGCGTCAGCGTTAACTTTCTCCATCGCCCGGTCCTGCTCTCTCCCCACCTTGCTATGGTCCACTAGGAGGCGCGGATCCTCCCTGGTTGCCAGGCTTCTGTCGATGTTGTAGGAGGAGAGTATGAGCGCGAGGCCCCGTTGAGAGACTCCATGCCTCATAGCCGCCAGCATCGTTAGAGGAAAATGTTCCCTGTTCTAGGTGGCCCCACTCCCCCCAGGCGGCATGAAAATCTCACCCAGTTCTTCACACTCTTCCGAGAGCCGATACATTTCCTCAATCTCCCTCCTCTTCGCCTGCAGCTCCTTCTCTGCCACCTCATCTGCCACCTCCTTTGCCTTTCTCTTCTCCTGCCTTCTCTTTATCTCCTGCTTTTTCTGCAGCGCCATCTTCTGTTTGGCTGTTTCCGCTGAATCCTTGGATCCTATCTGAAGCTTTCCTCGGACCCCCGTCTTCCTTCTCTGATCAAGCATAAACTCGAGCTCAAGAGCTAGGATCTTGCAGTCTTTGGTACAACTGCAAGTGAGGTGAACCTTCTGCAGGCAGTCTGAGGCGCAGTTCAAATCACTGCAGGTTTGCATGGGGCAGTGACATTATGACATGTCCCTCGAGTGAAGATGAGGGCTTAGCTGAGCGATTTGTCGACTGATTGTGTGGTGGTTATTGGCTCACCTAACGCCATCATTTGTGTTTGTCATCATTACTAGAAGCGTGTATTGTGTACATATGTACTTCAAGGCTTCAAGCTCACTGTATGTAGGCATAATTACTCGTAAGTTCACATTTTATGCTTTTGTTGCTTTCCGGGCTGTGATCTGCCATTAGGCAGGCGCCCCATAATTTTTTTATATTTAGTAAAATACGTCCGCCTCGACTAGGTTGAACATTGAAACCACCACTCGCGCTACATTTCGCCCATAGATATCATCGCTATCACCCTCAGGTCGCCTACATAGGCTTGCTTTCAATGGCGGAAATGAGGAAAAATTCAAATTTTCAAATTGCTAAGCACCCAGCTAAACGAACTTATTTTTTAAAACAAACACCTTGGTTGGATTCAGGAGTGTCAAAACCATAATAAAAAGCGTCTCCATTTCCGATTTTCATGTTTTAACATTTTTTGACCATAACCTACGAGTCGGAGTGTGCACCCCCTCAAGACTTACGAGCAGTGTTACCCTCGTTCGAAGGTGCATCGGCTTCATCTCGGGTACGGGAGCCCTGCTCTCCTCCTTCTCAAGTCAATGCGGTGTAGACTCGCAGTAGCCAGATGAAGCGAGTTCACCCGTTGGTACTACCGACCCTTCAACCCCTGAACGTGACCCCAGAGGATTTCAGCCATCTTCAAGAATGTTGCCATACTCTTGGTGCACTTAGGGACAAGGCAAACTCTGGTGAGGATGAGCGTTGTAAGGACGGATCTCTCTACGTCTACCTTCGGTCTGACGGTCTCCTGTACCGCAAGTGTGTGTCTTCCAAATATACTGTGAAGGTTGGTAAGCTTGCTCTTGTTGTCCCCAAAGAATGCCGTCTTATTATACTGTCTGTTGGCCATGAGAGTCCTTTAGCAGGTCACTTCTCCCACAGGAAGACGTGCTTGAAGATTGGCGACAAGTTCTTTTGGCCAGGTATGGGCGCAGACATCAGAGATTTCTGCCGGTCCTGTGATGTGTGTCAACAGATGTCACATAAGGGCCGAGTCCGACCTGTACCTCTGCACCCTCTACCTATAATTACAGAGCCATTTTCGAGGGTGGCTATCGATCTGGTTGGGCCCTTGTCGCCACCATCGTCAGAAGGGCACCGCTACATTCTCACCCTCATTGACTGCGCCACAGGATTCCCGGAAGCCGTCCCCCTCAAGCTGGTTGATTCTATCTCTGTGGCTGAAGCCCTCCTCTCTATCTTCGCCCGGGTTGGCATCCCTCGTGAAATATTGTCAGACCAAGGTACGCAATTTACATAACAGCTGATGGGTGAACTGCATAAACTCCTGGGAGTCAAGCCTTCCTTCAGCACTCTCTTCCATCCCAGCGCAAACGGCCGCGTTGAGAGGCTTCACGGCCCTTTGAAAGCATCCCTACGTAAGTTATGTGCCGATAAGCCTCGAGAGTGGCACCGTTACTTAATCCCCACCTTGTTTGCCCTCAGAGAAATTCCTAGTGACCGGACCGGATTCTCGGCGTTCGAGCTGTTATATGGAAGAGCAGTCCGAGGCCCACTATCGGTACTTAGAGATCTTTGGGAAGATGGTAACCTTCAGAATGACGACCGGTCCGCTTTCCAGTATGTCGTGGAACTACAGGATAAGCTGGCAGAGTCTTCTAAGATTGCAGCCCAGAATGCTGATGTAAGTGCCTCTAGGTATAAGGCCTATTTTGATGTTAAATCTCAAGACCGCCAGTTCCAGGCTGGTGATGAGGCACTGATTCTTCTGCCGAGCGATACCAGCAAACTGCTAGTAGCCTGGAAAGGTCCTTATACGGTACTAGAACGGAAAGGTAAGGTCGATTATCTCATTGACTGTCCCAGAGGCCCGAGGTTGTACCACGCTAACCTCCTTAAAAGGTATTTTCGTCGAGCTCGGGTAAACTTCGCCGAAGTCCTCGACGAAGTAGCCACTGAAGAAGAGGAGGATACGACAGGGGAAGTTTTCACCTGCACCGAAGACCCAGAGGATGAATATGCAAGGCTTCCCGTGACACCTGATGGCCAAGTCGACGGAGAAACTTTGCAGCTCCAGATTAACCCTAATCTGGGTAAGGAACAAAGAGAAGTTCTCTTGAAGCTTATAGAGGAGTATGACGATATCTTCTCAGAGTTTCCTGGATGCACTTCTACCATCGAAGATGACATCGTCCTTACTACTACCGGTCTCATCCACACTAAGATCTACCCGGTCCCCATCCACCTTAAGCCATTCTTCGAAACTGAAGTCAACCTACTCTTCGATCAAGGTATTATTCAACGATCATCCTCTCCTCATTGTTCTCCAGTTGTGATGGTACGCAAGACTGACGGTACTTACCGTATGGCCATCGACGACTATTGTCAGCTAAACTCTGTCACAGTTTTTCATGCGGAGCCTTGTTGTAACATAGAGGAGGACTTGTACAAGTTCTCCGGGGCAACATTCTTCTCTGAACTGGACTTATGTAAGGCCTATTACCAAGTGGCACTCGCAGAAAGGGCCAAGCCTTTGACCGCCTTCCCTACTCATCTTGGTCTCATGGAATTCTGCCGGCTCCCTTTTGGACTCGTCACTGCGTGCGCGACCTACATCAGGCTGATGCGCCTTGTCCTCGACGGTTTACCCAATGTCTCCTTTTATTTTGACAATGTCTTTGTATACTCTTCAGATTGGTCCCAGCACTGTTTCACCCTTAGAGCTGTTTTCGACCGGATCAGAAGTCATGGACTCACCCTCAAGAACTCCAAATGCCATAACGGTTTTCCCACCATCCAGTACTTGGGATTCATCCTCGGCGGTGATCGTCTGCAGCCTCAACCCGATAAGGTAGAGACCTTGTGCCGCATTCCACCCCCACAGACCAAAAGGATCCTGCGCGGGTTCCTTGGAATGATATCTTTTTATAAGAGTTTCATTCCAGAGGCTGCCAACTTCACTGCACCACTGTCAGATCTCCTGAAGAAGACTGTGCGAGAGCCCCTTCCCTGGACCGAGGACTTGGAGACATGCTTCAACCACCTTAAGTATGTTTTGACGTCCAGCCCTGTCCTTCGTCTTCCAGATGCCAGCCTCCCTTTTGTCCTCCGGACAGATGCATCGAGCCGAGGCCTGGGGACAGTCCTACTTCAGTATCACCTAGGCTGCTCTCATCCCGTTGTTTTTGCTAGTCGGAAACTCCTTCCCCGGGAAAGCAGGTATTCCACTATTGAACGTGAGTGTCTTGCCGTTTTGTTTGGGATACTGCGGTTCGATTATTATTTGCGGGGCAGAGAGTTCATCCTTGAAATTGACCACAAGCCCCTCCTTTATCTTCACACCTTCTGTAATGCCCGGAAATTCGGAAGAGACAGGATGGAAATTCCTATCATACAATTCCCGGTTTATGTATCTGTAAGAAGGAAAAAGGTTTCAATAACCATATGTTTGTTCTGGGGCAAGTTGTCGCCTAGGCCCAGCATATGGAGGAACAGGTTATTCTTATTATACTAAGGTCAATCAAATCTTTTCTGTTCTCGTAATATTTATCTTCTTTCTTTCTTTCTCCCACTTCTATCCCCACTCCCCCCCCATACACTCAGGATACGAGTCCAAATGCGTGGGACATTTATTTCGCGATCGTCGATAACTGGTAGATTCAAAACTTTTCATCCTCCCCTTACCCTCCTGACAGATCAAGGAACACTCTTAGATTCTTAATGTCCTTCAAAATAGACACAATAGTGACAGATCACGTTTATAAATGGGTGGGTTAGTCGAGTTATTCGCTAAATTGAAAGTCGACCAAATTTCTATTCCGACTCCGATACCTCGTCGCTCTGGAAAACACGTTCGTAGGCTGAACAAAAAGGGAGAACACCTCTCCCCGAATATTAGAGTAAATGTATTAAATTCTTCTATATCAAAGTAAAAGAACTGTATTATAGGCAGCCATTTCATATGCATACTTGTTTCATTAGCTAATTAGAGTCATTCGTGGTCTTATACTCCCTTCAGGGGAAGCCTTTTATAAGGATCCGAACATTCCCTTTTCTTCCCGCTTCTCCCAAATTTGCCGTGGCATACCACGAGGACGTTAAGTCATCTCTCTACTCCCTTCAAGGTAAGACATACAGTAATTCACCTCCATCTTCCCCCTTGTTATAGTGTATCTATCTATATATCTATATATAGGTACAGTTGTTTAGTTTTCATTAACGCATAGGAGGCCTGGCCTTTCCTTATAAATGTTATTAAAGAGTCATCTCTCTACTCCCTTCAAGGCTCCGGCGAGTGTCTGCCGAAAAAGAAACCAAGCCACATATCACAGTGAACACCACACCAACCCATTACTCTCACATTTTTCTCTCCTATATAGATATTCCATGTATACCTATAGTGCTCAGTTGATACGGACATAGATGGTAGTTCTAAGGACAAAATTCAGTGAGTTAGGTTATGCTCCGTAGAGCTTTCCTGCGCCAAAATTAGATTCATACATGTATCTAGGATCTCAAACAAGAGAAATAATAATTCATGGTGAATAAACCGGGTGATGTTTAAAATATAGCTTCTTCTGTTTATTGCAAAACCCACAGGTGATTATTCCCTTGTTATGGAAATACTTCCCCAAGTCTCCAAAAAGAGTTTCAGCCTCACTCGGTGTAATACTAAGTATCCACCCCGACTACCAATAATTCTCATATAGTAAATCGTGTTCAGGGAGTAAACCATAGAACTACTCGCCTGAACTGGTGGCAGCATTTCCCCTTACTAACCTTAAGTTCATCCCAATTCAGTTGTGACGAGGAGATTTTATTAGTCAATGAAGAATTCTAACAAATTAATATCATTCAACCCAAAGGTGTAAGAACATAAAAACCCTGGCATCACACTTCAAGGGAAAGAACGACCGCTTGCTTCGATGGGCGCTTATATAGTCTACAGGCATATAAGTTTCGGATAATTCACGTGGCCGGAGCAGATAACACTGGAGCAGACCTCCTTAGTCGGGCTTAACTAGTTCTCATAAATATGTATGTTTCTACAACAGGTGGTGTTCTCAAGTCTACCGTAGGTAGACTCTTGATGGGGGAGCTGTGTAAGGGCGAACCACCACTTACAGGCGTTCGAGCGACAGTTCCTCTTCTTCCACCCCCTGTTTACCTGTTCGTGGCTTCGATGAAGACTGTTTCGGTCACCCACAACGTCTTCACTACATCCCGACCTCTGCTTCCTCATGAAGCCTCGACACCCTCTGGTTTGGAGCAGAGGTTACGAGGCGCTTGGCACCGGCTGTCCCGGCAGAGGAGACCCCGACGGAACAAGGATAGTTCCTCTCCCTCTCTCCACGTCTGTTAGTATAGACCTCTTCGTTCCCTGCTGCCCAGGTCACCTACCTTTCCTGTCTGCCGTCGTCTCTGAGTTCCGTACTCAGCGACCTATGGTTGAAGGAAGGCGGTTGCTAACCAGGTAGCAGGGGCGGGAGTCTGTTATTTTCTGCTTGTTTGTTCATTCAAGCGTGAGCGAGACCAGTAAAATTTCCTCCCATTTTGTCTGTGTTTCTCATCACCCTTACGGCCCTCACCCTACCCAACTTCATCGTATCCTGGGATCCTGAGGTAACGAGTGGTGGTATCTTTGCGCTCGTTATCCCTCACACACGTACATACACCTCCAACATGATCACATGCTAATGACGTATATGTTTCATCATACACATGCATATGAGGGAGGGGAGGCGGTAGCGGAGTGGATAGCGTCTCCGACTGGCGTTCTCGGTGACCCGAGTTCGATCCCCGAAGAAACCCAAAACCTTTCTGCACCGTCGCGTGGCCTAAGAACACCCACATGCCCTACCCATCAACTCTACCTTCGATTGCGAGTGCATCGGAGGACACAGGGGGGCGGCATGAGCCTCTAATCACAGGCGTCACTATAAGAATCCTGCCTGCGCCACCACGGGCGAGGACCAACCATCAGAGCCCTCAAGTGAACCTTCAGAGCCTACCATCCGAGC
>JACEEZ010019242.1:12500-27500 GCA_016584305.1 Chionoecetes opilio | reverse complement strand
TCCCTTCTTCCCCGTTCACCACCTCATCCACTTACCTTGACAAGTATTCGCACGTGTCTTTGAAAATTTACCTGGAGTGATGGATGCGTGCAAGATCTGTTATAGAGAAGGTTAAACCACTACGCCCATGAGCGGAGCTTAAATGTGACGTTAGAGTGTAGCTATGGTTTAAGGGGTGACCCGGTCAATATTTTGCTCAAAGAGAATCAAGCCTTCTGAAATTCAATGGTAAACTAAACCATATCGCAATATCTATTAATATTATCTTTTAACATAATTTTTCGAATTATTTTTTAATATTTCCTTATAATTTTTTTTTTTTTTGGTTAACACATGTCATAATGTATCATTTTTGTATTGTCTAAGTAAATAAGGACAATAGTACGTGAAATTATATCCAGAACATAATGTTATTAAATTAAGTGGTTTATGTTTTAAATATATGTTAATAACATGACATGAGTCACATGACTATAATATATATATATATATATATATATATATATATATATATATATATATATATATATATATATATATATATATATATATATATATATATATATATATATATATATATATATATATATATATATATATATATATATATATATATATATATATATATATATATATATATATATATATATATATATATATATTAGGGTGGTACACCAAAAATGTTTTTCTACTTTTATTCCTCCACAAGGTTATTTTTTGTCCATTACCCATAGGTTACAAGCCTATGAAATTTCATGGCGATAAAACTTAATTTAGAGGTCGACCCATCATCTCGCTTTCTATCATAGGATTTAACCCGGAAAATATCACATACCCGAATTGGAGCACTTCCCGACATCACAGACCCAAATGGTGTTGATTTCTGAATTCTCCGGGGTTTGTAACCCCATAGACACATTTTATCAATAAAAACTGATATACAGCTGTCTGAATGCTGAATTTCATTATTTGGTTTTCATACCGTAAATTAGGGGTAGGCCATACCCTGGTTAGGGTACTTCTAATAGAGATAGAACAAAATGGTTTGCATTTTCGAACTCAGAAGGGTCGATTTACACATAGAAATGCTTTCATATTTCATTTATTTACTAAAACCTGCAAAATATGACAGAAAATTTCAATTTCTCTATTTTCCTATAGAAAAACGATTTTTGGGCAATATTTTGTGAATCGTCAATAAATCAGTGTCGATGAAACCACTTCTATGTGTAAATCGACCCTTCTGAGTTCAAAAATGCGAACCATTTTGCTTTATCTCTACTAGAAGTACCCTAACCAGGGTATGGCCTACCCCTAAAATTTACTGTGAAAACCAAATAATGAAATTCAGCATTCAGACAGCTGTATATCAGTTTTTAGTTGATAAAATGTGGTCTATGGGGTTGAAAACCCCGGAGAATTCAGAAATCAACATCATTTAGGTCTGTGATGTCGGGAAGTGCTCCAATTCGGGTATGTGATATTTTCCGGGTTAAATCCTTAGATAGAAAGCGAGATGATGGGACGACCTCTAAATATCATTGTATCGCGATGAAATTTTGCACACAAGGAGAGAAATGCAACACGAAAAAAAGCAGTGGTGTGGAGAAAGGACCAGTGCACTTTGAAATTTTACCCCCGCTTCTTGGACCACCCTAATAATATATATATATGTATATATATATATATATATATATATAATATATATTATATAATATATATATATATATATTATATATATATATATATATATATATATATATATATATATATATATATATATATATATATATATATATATATATATATATATATATATATATATATATATATATATATATATATATTTATTTATTTATTTATTTATATATATATATATATTTATTTATTTATTTATTTATTTATTTATTTATTTATTTATTTATTTATTTATTTATTTATATATATATATATATATATATATATATATATATATATATATATATATATATATATATATATATATATATATATATATATATATATATATATATATATATATATATATATATATATATATATATATATATATATATATATATATATATAATATATATATATATATATATATATATATATATATATATATATATATATATATATATATATATATATATATATATATATATATATATATATATATATCTTGACATTTCAGGGTGACAAAGACACTCGTCATTCTTGGGGTTGTTTATGCGCAACGTTTCGCCAAAAGACACACAATTAAGAACTCTTTTGAATTTGCACATGAATTAAAAACAATTAACGTAAACAACGCGGTAATGGCTAGTTTTGACATCCAGTCACTATTTACAAATATTCCATTAGATGAGACTATTGAAATAATCACTGATAATTTATTTCATAATGCTACCATTTTTCTTAACTACACAAAAAAACAATTCTCAGATTTATTAACTTTAGCTATAAAAGACTATAAAAGAATTCATATTCAACAAAAAACTTTATGTCCAAACTGATGGTGTTTCCATGGGGTCATGTCTAGGTCCTTCATTTGTTAATGCCTTTCTATGTCACCATGAAGAAATGTGGTTGTCTAACTGTCCTAAGCTTTTTAAACCTTTTTATTATAAACGATATGTAGACGACACTTTTTTACTCTTTAAAAATACCGAGCACATTCCCTTATTTTTTAACTACCTTAACTCTCAGCACCCAAACATTAAGTTCAAATATGAAGTTGAAAACCAATTATCACTACCATTTTTGGATATCCTAGTTACTCGTAAAAATAATTATCTTACCACTTCAGTCTATAGAAAACCTACTTTCACTGGCTTGGGAACTCAATATGTTTCATTCATCCCTAACCTTTTTAAAATCAATGCTATTAAGACCTTACTACACAGATGCTATAGTTTCTCTTCTAATTGGTTTGCCTTTGATAATGAAATCAAATTCCTTACTAATTTTTTCCAAAATAATGGCTACCCCCTCAAATTAATTGAAACAACCCTCTCCAAATTCCTAAATAAAAAGTTCAACCCCAAGTCGAACGAACCCAAACCCATATTAGACACACACTATATTAAACTTCCATTCTACGGCCATCTCAGTTACACCATTCGAAAAAACCTCAATGATCTACTTAAGTTACATCTTCCTGACTCAAATTTTTTATTTATTTTTACTAATTCATTTACCTTAAGAACTCATTTAAAATATAAAGACTCTATACCTAAAGCCCTTATTTCTAACATAATTTACGAATTCAAATGTTCTAGCTGTAACGCTAGATACGTCGGCGAGACAACAAGGATTCTAACCCTTAGGCTTTCTGAGCATAAAGGTGTTTCTGCACGTACTGGTCGACCCATTTCTTCACCTTCGCAATCCGCAATCCGCTCACACTCACATGATTTAGATCACCCTTTTTCTATGAATGACTTTAGTATCCTATCCAAGGCACACTACCCTAGTGACACTAAATTATTAGAATCCATACACATCAAGCATTTGTCCCCTGATCTTAATAACCAAGTCACTTCATACCAATTACATATACTCAAATGATTATCACACTGTTTCGATTGTCCGACTCTCGTTTCGATCGCCACACACGAGCCGTAATGTTACCCGCAAACTATTGTTCATTCAGTCCTCTGCCAACTCAGACAGCATACACACCAAGGTAGGTCCGTTAAGTATAAATTGTATTTTATTTATTATTTATTATTATTTTTTAGATAATATAGGATTATTTTATTGTTTAAAAAAATTCTTTTAGATGTTCGCTTTTTAGCAGTATAGTATATTATTTTTTATAAATATTTTAGCCTGATGATGCCAAGTGTCTTTTGGCGAAACGTTGCGCATAAACAACCCCAAGAATGACGAGTGTCTTTGTCACCCTGAAATGTCAAGATGTATCTACCTAAGAATACCAACTATATATATATATATATATATATATATATATATATATATATATATATATATATATATATATATATACAAATTTCTCTCTCTCTCTCTCTCTCTCTCTCTCTGGGAGCCATGGCTCGGATAATTTTTTGTCTGACAGACTAGGGCCATTAAGGCCAACAATCAAATGGCACAGGGCAGGGGAAGGTCACCCACCAGTGTGCAAGTTGCACACCAACCAGACCAGCCTTCTCCCCAGGTGCAGCTCCAGCTTTTGCCTTACTCCAGCTTTCACACCAGTGTTGAAACTTGTAGTCTCCAATGGCCAACAAGGTCTTATCAAAACCCATCTCTTTCAGCCAAGCAAACATGACCTTAGCAGTGCAACAAGGTGCTGCTTTGCTTACTTGCGTCTTTCATTATTCCTTACTTCTATGCGTATTATTATATATGGCAGCATATGCCAAACTGTATGCTAATTTTAATTAAGTTGAATGAGACCTATTTTTCTTTAAATATTTAGATGTCTTATATATTTTGTGAAGTAGTTAGAACAATACTGTATGAGAGAAAATGTGAGCAGCCACGGCATAACAATTGAAGAGGCGTATGATGAAGTAACTACAATAACAAATTGATCACCAATTTAATAATAATCAACTGCAAATTGATGTAGGTTAGGGTTAACCGTTACATGTCAAATTGTACTGGAGCGATTGTTAATGAAGTCATTTGATCCACAAGACATTTGCGTCCCAAGTCATATAAGACACAAGACAATTGGGTATCAGGTCATACCGTACACTGGCCATCTCGTACACTAGTCAATTTGTCCCTTGGACAAACCGTCATCAAGCCGTCCCTCCTCAAGCCGACTTGATCGGTGGGTGGGTGGGTGGGTAGGTGAGTGGGTGGGTGGGTGGGTGGGTGGGTGGGTGGGTGTGGGTGGGTGGGTGGGTGGGTGGGTGTGGTGAGGGGTGTGGGTGGGTGTGGGTGGGTGGGTGGGTGGGTGGGTGGGTGGGTGGTGGTTGGTGGGGGGTGGGTGGGTGGGGGTGGGGTGTGGGTGGGGTGTGGGTGGGTGTGGGTGTGGGGTGGGTGGGTGGGGGTGTGGGTGTGTGTGGGTGTGTGTGTGTGTGTGTGTGTGTGTGTGTGTGTGTGTGTGTGTGTGTGTGTGTGTGTGTGTGTGTGTAATGAAGAGACCGACCGTGTGTAACGAAGATAATGTAAAGTCACGGTCTGCACGGTTGTTACGAAGATAATGTAAAGTCATGGTCTGCACGGTTGTTACGAAGATAATGTAAAGTCACGGTCTGCACGGTTGTTACGAAGATAATGTAAAGTCACGGTCTGCACGGTTGTTACGAAGATAATGTAAAGTCACGGGGCTCGTAAAAATAAATGAAGACAACACGAACAAATGATCTGATAAGAGATGATTGTATTAATAGATAAATAAGGAGATAGGTGAGTTAGATGAGATGACTTTACTATCAGAAAATACTTGAAAAATATATACAAGGTTATTAATGAAAATTGACATGTTCATATAGATAAAAATGTTGATTCGAAAAAAAATATATTATTGAAAAGTTGACAAGCAGCAATAATGAAAAAGAAAATGTTAATAATAATGTAATAGTGAAAAAATCTAAATTCTAATCATATAAATAATGATGGTAATAATAATAATAATAATAATAATAATAATAAAGAAGAAAAATAATAATAACAACAAAAATAACAATAATATATGCAATTCCACAAACAAAATACAAAATATTAATAAAAAAAGATATAAACAAAAGGCCAAGGAGGTCGACGCAAGAGAGACAATTGTCAGCTTTTGTTTTGTTTTTTAATTGGTCTTGTGTTTCATTATCAAAACCTGCTTATAATTACCCTCACCAAAGGAGCAAGATAGCCGCTCCATGCAGGAAGGGATATATGAAGAGAGAGAGAGAGAGAGAAGAATGGAGGGAGAGAGGGAGGGAGGAAGAAAGGGAAAGATGAAGGGAGGTATGGGGGAAGGAGAGAGAAAGGGTACTAAAGGGAAAGAAAGGAGTATATGAGAGAGAGAGAGAGAGAGAGAGAGAGAGAGAGAGAGAGAGAGAGAGAGAGAGAGAGAGAGAGAGAGAGAGAGAGAGAGAGAGAGAGAGAGAGAGAGAGAGAGAGAGAGAGAGAGAGAAATAATAATAAATTTAAAGTCACAAATATATCTTTATAAGAATAATACATACATGACTTCAGTGAACGAATAAAAAAACAATCATCAGTTAAACGAATAATTTTAAAATAAAATCAAGATATTAGAAAAATAGAGATATTCGTCCCATAACAGCAGCCTTTCAAGTCCTGTCTGTGTTTGACCACCTATAAAATGTGTTTTACCTTTATTTTTCACTATATTTTCTATTACTCTATTTCGTCGCCTCAAAAAAGAGCAACAAAAATGACGAAACGATACAAAACAATTCACACTCTTTTTCTTTTCTTTTCTATTCTTTTCTTTCTCCCTCTTTCTCTCTTTTAGTTTTGTTTATGAATTTATCACCAGAAAGAAAAAATATATACATGCTGCTTTGACTGGGTAGTGTGTACGTACGTGAATTTACCTAGTTGTATTTACCTTGTTGTATATTATAGGGCAGAGCTACACTCGTTTGGCCCCGTCTCCATATCTACATTTACAATTTTTGCTTGCTTAGTGTTGTGAGATGACCCCCACCCCCGGGAGGGAGGACACAACCCCCGTATTACACTTAGTACCCATTCACTGCTGAGTGGACAGGGGCTCGGGTTTTAAGGAGACCGCCCATCTTTCTCCGCTCTGCCCGGGGATCGAACCCGAGACCTCTCGGTTGTGAAGCGAGCGTGCTAATCAGTTACTTAGTATCATAATCATCGTTAATATTAACAATTATTAGAATAACGATTATTATTATAATATGTATCATAATTTTTCATCCATATCATTCATCAAACACATACATACACACACACACCTTCGTTCTCCCGTGGTTCCCATACCCTCTCCTCTCTCTGTCACTCAATCCCTCCTCTCACTGGCCCTGCCTCCCCATAGGAATGTGTTTGTGTCTATCGGGCCTCCAGCAGGGGAGGACCACGGGCTAGCTTGAGCCCGTCAGCCCCATATGAAGCTTTAAACCTGCTAATAAGGAAATCCTGTATGAAGAATGAGTGAGTATTTAAGGGGTGCGTCACACCATTTCTTAATTACCGGTGGATTGTCATGATTTTTTTTATGTCAAAAGTATGCTAATGTCGAAATAATCATAGCTGATTTTCAGATCCATAGCTCGATACATAACTGAAGAAAACTGTTTTTTTTAAAGAAATTCAACTCTTAATAACGTTCTTATCCAATGACTTGCACTGATGAAAAAAAATACCAAATATGCATTACAACATATCCAAACGATTCATTTAAAAAAACAAAAATTCATTCTTCTTAAATGTTTAGCTTTTTTTGTGGGGGGGCATCTCGTAAATGTATTTGCTATTATTTGCAAATTTTCACCCACATTGAAAAAGAAGAAAGATGAGAAAATCACATCTTTATTCCTCTTTCTAATGATATGTTTTTTTATTAAATTCGGTACAATAGTGGCAAAGTTATTAAAGGAAAACTGGAAAAAGGCAAAAATTTCAGTGGAGAGGTTTAAAGGCGCGCAGTTTAAAAAGCCGCGTGCCCTTTAAACCTCGAGTCTCAGTGAGTCTGAGCAGATGCTAGTTTGTTTGTTTACTCTTGCAGCCACGCTGTCTATCACTCTTGAAGTGCTATATGACATAGCTGGTATCTGGTCCTCCCTTTTGCAAAAGGTACTAGTCACAAAAGGGTGCTAGCTGTCAAACGCGCATGGCCAGTTTGGTGAACTACAGCTACCATTCTCTCTCTCTGAGCCACTTTATGTCTTGATGTCCTCGGTATGGTGGTGGAGGAGGTAGAGAGCGTGAGGTAGATCAATCCTGCGCTGAATAATGGTAAATAGTCTGGAGGGAGCAGGAATGGTGGAAGGCCGAGAGACGAGCAGCGACACCAGGCTTCTCCCTCTACTCCCTCACTACTGAGGCCTTGAGACGACCCTCTGTCTCACAGAGAGGGACTGGGAGGTGCAAGTTTGCCTATGCCAGTGAATATCCTAAAAAAAATTGTACGGATATTTTTCGGGGGGGAGGGGGGCGAGATAATTCAGCCATAACTCTTTCATTTTTTTTTCTTTCTTTATAATACTTTGGCACAAGCTTGCTCAAGTGTTCAACTACGCATGGTAATGTTTTCGAATATTTTGATGTTCTTTGTGAAATATTCGTGTGACGCTCCCTTCAAGGGCATTCGGGCTGCCCTAAAAGGGTCATCACATTTTTGATTAAGTGAACAATACCATCCCATATCGAATACGGTTAGTTAAATTTCCGGAACGAAGAATAATTAACAACACGATAAAGTACCACTACTACTTCTACCCTCCCCACAACATACTAACATTTATGCAACGTGGCACACACACACAACACACAACACACACACACACACACACCACACACCACACAACACACACACACACACACGCACACACACACACACCACACAACACACACACACACACACACACACACACACACACACACACACACACACACACACACACACACACACACACACACACACACACACACACACACACACACACACACCACACACACACACACACACACACACACACACACACACACACACACACACACACACACACACACACACACACACACACACACACACACACACACACACACACACACACACACACACACACACACAACCACAACGAATAACACACCACCTCAAAAATAAAAAAAAGCAGAAGCAGTAACATCACCTCCACCTGCTTACACCTCACCAACCTGCTAACGCTTAAAACTCCACTCTCACAGTCACCCAGCAGACCTTCGCTAAACGTGCCCACCAAACTATACCGTGTCACAGGCAGGAGCAGCAGCGCGATCACTTCCACCACGTCCACTGCCTATTGTAGCTTACACTGAGCCTCTGTCATGCACGCAGCACGCACGCTGCCAACCTTCCTGCTTCTCCTTCTAGCTAGTCATCCCCTTAACCTGCTAATAAGGAAATCCTGTATGAGTGAGTAGAGTAGAGTAATGAGTGAGTATTTAAGGGGTGCGTCACACCATTTCTTAATTACCGGTGGATTGTCATGATTTTTTTTATGTCAAAAGTATGCTAATGTCGAAATAATCATAGCTGATTTTCAGATCCATAGCTCGATACATAACTGAAGAAAACTGTTTTTTTTAAAGAAATTCAACTCTTAATAACATTCTTATCCAATGACTTGCACTGATGAAAAAAATACCAAATATGCATTACAACATATCCAAACGATTCATTTAAAAAAAAAATTCATTCTTCCTAAGTGTTTAGCAATTTTTTTCTTTTTTTGGATCTCGTAAATGTATTTGCTATTATTTGCAAAATTTGACCCAAATTGAAAAAAAACGAAAAATATGAAAATCACATCTTTATTCCTCTTTCTAATGATATATTGTTTATTAAATTCGGTACAATAGTGGCAAAGTTATTAAAGGAAAACTGGAAAAAGGCAAATTTTTCAGTAGAGAGGTTTAAAGGCGCGCAGTTTAAAAAGCCGCGCACCTTTTAAACCTCGAGTCTCAGTGACTCTGAGGAGATGCTAGTTTGTTTGTTTACTCTCGCAGCCACGTTCTCTATCACTCTTGAAGTGCTATATGACATAGCTGGTATCTGGTCCTCCCTTTTGCAAAAGGTACTAGTCACAAAAAGGTGCTAGCTGTCAGACGCGCATGGACAGTTTGGTGAGCTACAGCCACCATTCTCTCTCTCTGAGCCACTTTATGTCTTGATGTCCTCGGTATGGTGGTGGAGGAGGTAGAGAGCGTGAGGTAGATCAATCCTGCGCTGAATAATGGTAAATAGTCTGGAGGGAGCAGGAATGGTGGAAGGCCGAGAGACGAGCAGCGATACCAGGTTTCTCCCTCTACTCCCTCACTACTGAGGCCTTGAGACGACCCTCTGTCTCACAGAGAGGGACTGAGAGGTGCAAGTTTGCCTATGCCAGTGGATATCCTAAAAAAAATTGTACGGATATTTTTCGGGGGGGAGGGGGGGGAGATAAATCAGCCATAACTCTTTCATATTTTTTTCTTTCTTTATAATACTTTGGCACAAGCTTGCTCAAGTGTTCAACTACGCATGGTAATGTTTTCGAATATTTTGATGTTTTTTGGAAATATTCGTGTGACGCTCCCCTTCAAGGGCATTCGGCTGCCCTAAAAGGGTCATCACATTTTTTGATTAAGTGAACAATACCATCCCATATCGAATACGGTTAGTTAAATTTCCGGAACGAAGAATAATTAACAACACGATAAAAGCTACCACTACTACTTCTACCCCTCCCACACACACATACTAACATATTTATGCAACGTGGCACACACACACACACACACACACACACACACACACACACACACACACACACACACACACACACACACACACACACACACACACACACACACACACACACACACACACACACACACACACACACACACACACACACACACAATCCAACGAATAACACACCACCTCAAAAATAAAAAAAAGCAGAAGCAGTAACACCTCCACCTGCTTACACCCTCACCACACCTGCTAACGCTTAAAACTCCACTCTCACAGTCACCCAGCAGACCTTCGCTAAACGTGCCCACCAAACTATACCGTGTCACAGGCAGGAGCAGCAGCGCGATCACTTCCACCACGTCCACTGCCTATTGTAGCTTACACTGAGCCTCTGTCATGCACGCAGCACGCACGCTGCCAACCTTCCTGCTTCTCCTTCTAGCTAGTCATCCCCTTAACCTGCTAATAAGGAAATCCTGTATGAAGAATGAGTGAGTATTTAAGGGGTGCGTCACACCATTTCTTAATTACCGGTGGATTGTCATGATTTTTTTTATGTCAAAAGTATGCTAATGTCGAAATAATCATAGCTGATTTTCAGATCCATAGCTCGATACATAACTGAAGAAAACAGTTTTTTTTAAAGAAATTCAACTCTTAATAACGTTCTTATCCAATGACTTGCACTGATGAAAAAAATAATAAATATGCATTACAACATATCCAAACGATTAATTTTTTTTTTAATTTAAAATTTCATTCTTCTTAAGTGTTGAGGATTTTTTTTTTTTTTTTAGATCTCTTAAATGTATTTGCTATTATTTGCAAATTTTTACCCACATTGAAAAAAAACGAAAGATGAGAAAATCACAGCTGTATTCCTCTTTCTAATGATATATTTTTTAAATTCGGCACAATAGTGGCAAAATTATTAAAGGAAAACTGGAAAAAGCAAAATTTTTCAGTAGAGAGGTTTAAAGGCGCGCAGTTTAAAAAGCCGCGCGCCCTTTAAACCTCGAGTCTCAGTGAGTCTGAGCAGATGCTAGTTTGTTTGTTTACTCTTGCAGCCACGCTGTCTATCACTCTTGAAGTGCTATATGCCATAGCTGGTATCTGGTCCTCCCTTTTGCAAAAGGTACTAGTCACAAAAGGGTGCTAGCTGTCAGACGCGCATGGATAGTTTGGTGAACTACAGCCACCATTCTCTCTCTCTGAGCCACTTTATGTCTTGATGACCTGTTTATGGTGGTGGAGGAGGTAGAGAGCGTGAGGTAGATCAATCCTGCGCTGAATAATGGTAAATAGTCTGGAGGGAGCAGGAATGGTGGAAGGCCGAGAGACGAGCAGTGACACCAGGCTTCTCCCTCTACTCCCTCACTACTAAGGCCTTGAGACGACCCTCTGTCTCACAGAGAGGGACTGAGAGGTGCAAGTTTGCCTATGCCAGTGAATATCCTAAAAAAAATTGTACGGATATTTTTCGAGGGGGAGGTGGGGGAGAAAATCAGCCATACTCTTTCATTTTTTCTTCTTTCCTTACGAGCGAGCGCGAAGCGCTCGTGAGTCCTCACTCACGCGGATTTTTCCGGGATAAGCGGCCGACCCGACCCGACCGACCATCACGCTTTTCAGGAGCTTATATCTTTGGAATCCCGCTTCCGATTGACAAGCGGTCTTTGCTATCTGATAGCCCCATGCAATCCATACAGTTTCAGCGTAAAAAGGCAAAGGTAAATGGAGTTTAGATGTCAGCAGACAAATTTCATTGCTATCGAGAGTCCGGGTGACGCCGCACGTGCGCACGTGCGGCGGGTTTCTACGGGCTCCCTCGTCCTTCACCGATTAAGGCGTTTCACTGGTTATAATACTTTGGAACAAGCTTACTCAAGTGTTCAACTACGCATGATAATTTTTTCGAATATTTTGATGTTTTTCGGAAATATTCGTGTGACGCTCCCCTGCAAGGGCATTTGACTGCCCGAAAAGGGTCATCACATTTTTTGATTAAGTGTACAATACCATCCCATATCGAATACGGTTAGTTAAATTTCCGGAATGAAGAATAATTAACAACACGATAAAAGTTACCACTACTACTTCTACCCCTCCCACACACACATCTATCTATCTATAATAATATAAGCGAAAGTGTGTGTGTCTGTCTGTCCACGATAGGTGCCGCCCCCAGTGGCGCAATCCCCTCATATGGCATATTTTTGGAATCGGGTCGACCAGGGGAAGGTTTTAAGCCCACTTATGAGATGATATGATCACTTTTTTTTTCTTTTTTTTAGCAACCTATTAGCGAGAATTGTGAAAAAAAGTGGGTTGCGAGAATTGAGGAAACCTTGATGTAGGGTGATGGGTAATGGGTGAGTGAATGGGTGGGGTGATGGGTAATGGGTGTGGGGTGATGGGTGAGTGAATGGGTGGGGGGTGATGGGTGATGGGTGAGGGAATAGATGGGGGGTGATGGGTAATGGATGAGTGAATGGGTGTGTGGTGATGGGTAATGGGTGAGTGAATGGGTGGGGGGTGATGGGTAATGGGTGGGGGGTGATGGGTAATAGGTGGGGGGTGATGGGTAGTGGGTGAGTGAATGGGTTGGGGGTGATATGAATGGGTTGGCGTTAATACATACATTTCTACATCCATGATTTCAGGAAAGCTAGAAGGGGCTATCTGGAGAGTCGTGTTTGGTGGGCCGAAGGCCCACCAATAGCCCTCCGCAGGAGCTAGCCAAAAAGTCCGCCGAGAGACGAGCAGCGACACCAGGCTTCTCCCTCTACTCCCTCACTACTGAGGCCTTGAGACGACCCTCTGTCTCACAGAGAGGGACTGAGAGGTGCAAGTTTGGCTATGCTAGTGAATATCCTAAAGAAAATTGTACGTAAATTTTTCGGGGGGTTGGGGGGGGGAGAAAATCAGCCATCACTCTTTCATTTTTTCTTTATAATACTTTGGCACAAGCTTGCTCAAGTTTTCAACTACGCATGATAATTTTTTCGAATATTTTGATGTTTTTTGGAAATATTCGTGTGACGCTCCCCTGCAAGGGCATTCGGCTGCCCAAAAAGGGTCATCACATTTTTTTGATTAAGTGTACAATACCATCCCATATCGAATACGGTTAGTTAAATTTCTGGAACGAAGAATAATTAACAACACGATAAAAGCTACCACTACTACTTCTACCCCTCCCACACACACATCTATCTATCTATAATAATATAAGCGAAAGTGTGTGTGTCTGTCTGTCCACGATAGGTGCCGCCCCCAGTGGCGCAATCCCCTCATATGGCATATTTTTGGAATCGGGTCGACCAGGGGAAGGTTTTAAGCCCACTTATGAGATGATATGATCACTTTTTTTTTCTTTTTTTTAGCAACCTATTAGCGAGAATTGTGAAAAAAAGTGGGTTGCGAGAATTGAGGAATCCTTGATGTAGGGTGATGGGTAATGGGTGAGTGAATGGGTGGGGTGATGGGTAATGGGTGTGGGGTGATGGGTAATGGGTGTGGGGTGATGGGTGAGTGAATGGATGGGGGGTGATGGGTGATGGGTGAGGGAATAGGTGGGAGGTGATGGGTAATGGGTGAGTGAATGGGTGTGTGGTGATGGGTAATGGGTGAGTGAATGGGTAAGGGGTGATGGGTAATGGGTGAGTGAATGGGTGGGGGGTGATGGGTAATGGGTGAGTGAATGGGTGGGGGTGATGGGTAAGGCGTTAATACATACATTTCTACATCCATGATTTCAGGAAAGTTAGAAGGGGCTATCTGGAGAGTCTGTGTTTGGTGGGCCGAAGGCCCACCAATAGCCCTCCGCAGGAGCTAGCCAAAAAGTCCGCCCGAAGGGTGGCTTTGCGGCTGGTAATAATATAAGCAAAAGTGTGTCTGTGTCTATGTGTGGTATAGGTTCCGCCCCCCGTGGCGGAATCCCATCATATGGCACATTTTTGGAACCAGGTTGACCAGAGGAAGGTTTTAAGCCCATTTATGGGATGATCCGATCACTTTTTTTAAATTATTTTATTTAGTAGCCTATTAGCGAGAATTGTGAAGAAATAAAAGTGGGTTGCGAGAATTGAGGAAACCTTGATGTAGGGTGATGGGTAATGGGTGAGTGAATGGGTGGGGTGATGGGTAATGGGTGTGGGGTGATAGATGAGTGAATGGGTGGGGGTGATGGGTTGGGGGTGATGGGTGATGGGTGAGGGAATAGGTGGGGGGTGATGGGTAATGGGTGAGTGAATGGGTGTGTGGTGATGGGTAATGGGTGAGTGAATGGGTGGGGGGTGATGGGTAATGGGTGAGTGAATGGGTTGGGGGTGATAAGTAATGGGTGAGTGAATGGGTTGGGGGGTGATGTGAATGGGTTGGAGTTAATACCTACATTTCTACATCCATGATTTCAGGAAAGTTAGAAGGGGCTATCTGGAGAGTCCACCACAGGTGGTGGGCCGAAGGCCCACCAATAGCCCTCCGCAGGAGCTAGCCAAAAAGTCCGCCGAGAGACGAGCAGCGACACCAGGCTTCTCCCTCTACTCCCTCACTACTGAGGCCTTGAGACGACCCTCTGTCTCACAGAG
>JACEEZ010019242.1:0-2500 GCA_016584305.1 Chionoecetes opilio | reverse complement strand
ACTAAGTTTCCATGAGTTGATGAAGAAAATTAACCTTTGCTAACTGTAACCTAATATAACCGCGAATTTTTGTGGACCAAATATCACAGTGGCTGCACCAAACCCGCGAGGACTTGGGAAAAGTGTTGCCCGGGGTTGTGCCCTGTCTCCCGTAATCATTGTTTCGGCCAACAGTAAGAGTAAAGGTACGTTTTGCTCGGTGCGATTATTGCTCAACGATGATCGTTCATGACTCAACGATGATCGTCAAACGATTGTCTAGGCACTAGTTCTTTGTTTTTGAATGGGGCTGTTTTGCTTCGAGCGACTGCCGCTAGAGTCGCTAACGATCATCGTTGGCTCCGAATAGTCGCACGACTGGGGGGTGAATATAATCGCAATCGCAAACGAACATTTGAATTGGAAGGAGTGTGTGCGTCATCATGGTTCCCAAGTTTTCCGATGAACAGGATGAGATCCTTGTGGAAGAAGTTGCGGAACATCCCTCGTTGTGGCAGCTCTCACATCCCAAATACCAGGACCAACCAGTAAAAGACAACGTCTGAGCAGAAGTCGCCGCCAAAGTTGGAAAACCAGGTGAGTTTGATTCGTGTTTATATATAACCCAAGGCTTTTTTCGTTTTGTGTTAATATTTTATGGCTTAATAAAACGCAGTGGTGTTCAATTCGTCATTTTCTGTTGTATATTTATATAACTTTACAAATTACATTATATGACTATTTTATTTATATGAAAGCTCTTGCATTAATCTAAACATACCTATTTTGTAAGTATTTTGTTCTATGTCTGTTACAGTTTTTTGTTTAATAACAACCAAGTTGATAATCGTCTCGATGTGCTCTGGTAACAAGTCGGAACTAGGCTTTGTAACCTTAATTTATTTATACGTACCGTATTTTATTTATATGTTTTGATATTATATTTATATATTTTATTCATATATTTTATTTATATTTTATATATTTAATTAACAACCTTCTCCTTCTACTCAATTTGCTCAAAGCCATTTTCTAGCGACATGGGACACTTCATGGGACACTTCCGCCACATGACTGGTGAAAAAATAAGCTGTCTCGTTGAAAATCGCATAGACACAGACGCTCGAAGCAAAATAGTACACCCTCTATTATCGTGCAGCGATAATCGTTGAACAATCATCGTAGAGTGATAATCGTGATAATCGCACCGAGCAAAACGTACCTTAAGCACTAAGGAAGCAAAATGAAAATGTAGATATGGAGACGGGGTCATAAGAGTGTAGCTGAGGCCCTGTAAAATACAACTAGATGAATACACACACCTGTGATACCACTGGATGCCACCTGAGTGGCTTGGTGTTTTATATTAAACATTAGAGCGTCACCCCCAATTCTATGGCCGGACGTTCGATCCACGGCGCCCCTTGTTCCCGGGGATTTTTCACTGAGAAATTCAGGCGGTTTCTGTCTCCCTTGAGCAAGGGGATGGGTGTGTGGTGTGTGAGGTTCCAGGATTATCCATAGATCGGTCATATTATAATTATAGTTCCAAGCTCTCTCCGGGAGGGCAAAACTGACGATCACGAGTCAAGCTCGCATGGACAAGACCATGGTGATACACACACACACACACACACACACACACACACACACACACACACACACACACACACATGGGGAACTCCGTAGTGTAGGGGTTAGCACGCTCGGCTCACAACCGAGAAGTCCCGGGTTCGATCCCCGGGCGGAGCGAAGACAGACGGGCGGTCTTCTTAAAACCCGAGCCCCTGTCCACCCAGCAGTGAATGGGTACGGGTGTTAGCCGGGGGTTTGTGACCCGCCTCCCGGGGTGGTGGCTTCGGTCAACACTAAGCACTAAGGATGAATGATAAAATAAATGTTGATATGGAGACGGGGCCATACGAGCGTTGCTCAGGCCCTGTAAAATACAACTAGCTGAATACAACTAGATGAATACACACACACACACACACACACACACACACACACACACACACACACACACACACACACACACACACACACACACACACACACACTTATATTTTCTATATTTATATGACAAAATAACAGAATCGTTAGTGGCTGCGATATTGATGATGATGGGGATAAAAACTGATAAAAATAGTAATGATAATAATAATAATAGACTGCGATAACTAGCAGAAGTTACCCGTATAAAGCATGATGTTCTGAAAGAAATTCTGAATGACTGCACACGTAACACCGTGTATGTATGTATGTATGTATGTATGTATGAAAGGGTTACATGTCATATGGTACTGAGGCGATTGTGAATGAAGTCATTTGACCCACAAGACATTTGCGTCCCAAGTCATAAAAACACAAGTCAATTGGGTATGAGGTCATACCGTAATGAGGTCATCTTGTCCCTTGTCCAGCTTGTCCCCTAGGACAAACCGGACAAACCGTCATCAAGTGTTCCCTTCTCAAGCCGACTTACCGAGTTATCAAGTCAAAAGGCAGAGAGAGAGAGAGA
>JACEEZ010019241.1:0-14174 GCA_016584305.1 Chionoecetes opilio | reverse complement strand
CAGACACCAGGAGACCTATTGGTCTTTATTGAGGGTTCTCTGCTGAACTACATACTACTATCAAACTAATGTAAGATACCATTGGAAAATATTACCTTGTCCCTAAAAGGGATAGAAACATGAAGTTCCCGTTAGGAAGAATCAAGGAATGAAAGCATGCTAACTGAAATTACCACTAACACTAATAATCCTGGGATAGTTATTAATATATTTTCGCGGGGCAATATCAAACTTACTATTATACTTTAAGAAAAAAAAATGATGTAGCGCCGAAGTAATCCAGTTGGGCAGCTGATGCTAAGTATTTACCAAGTTTAGTAGTTTAGTAGTATTAATGATGAGAGGATGAGAAGCATGCAAACATTGCACTGTCCTGCACTGCCAAGGGTGGAAGGAATATATGTGAGTGACTGGTGGATGACTTGTACATATGTTTTCTGAGCTGTCCTTACTACTAATGTTTCCTATTTCTTATACTTTGGGTCTTCTGTAAGGCGATTTACATGAATGGGAGGAAATATTTAGGAAGATTGATTTTTCGTGTATATAATTATATATATATATATATATATTACAGATATATATATATATATATATATATATATATATATATATATATATATATATATATATATAGTATATATATATATATAATATATTATAATATAATTAAATATATTATTTATATAATATATATATATATATATATTATATTATAATAATATAGATATATAATATTATATTGTTGTTGCTTCATTTTTGCATAAAAAATAGAATTACTTTCTTGTATTGATCTCCATCCCCTTGTTTATGAGCTTTGTAGGATAGGTGTGGGAGAGTTACATGCTTGTGGGTGATGACTGGGGGCTCCTCTGTCGTCTTATCTCTCCAGCTTGATGGTGATGAGGAAGCTGTCCTTATGAGGCACTTTGTGGCGACAGATCCCTCCGTCAAACGCTCGCATGGCCAGTTTCTCCAACACACACAACGAATAGACTACAACAATAAACACCTTTCACAATATTTATGCAATAATGTTTTAATGTGTCGTGTATGAAATGTCTATTTATATAT
This sequence comes from Chionoecetes opilio, assembly GCA_016584305.1. NCBI lineage: Eukaryota > Metazoa > Arthropoda > Malacostraca > Decapoda > Majidae > Chionoecetes > Chionoecetes opilio. The sequence goes on along the minus strand of JACEEZ010019241.1, from coordinate 13,100 downwards.
GTTTTTCTTTTGAAATGTTGAATGAATCACCTTGTCCCTTTCGAGGAAGCCTTGCTTAATTCTCCATTTTCTTTCCGTCGACCTGGGGCGGTGCTAGAACATAGCCTTCTCGGTCCTGGGATTCCCTTTACATGCTATGGTATGCAATTTTAAAGATATTAGTCTAAATGTGTTAACGAGTCATTATGCTGTGGGTCAAATTTAAAGTTTTACGCACAAACTTCATGACTAATTTTAAGACTTACCTGGGGTAGTCCTTGAAGACACTGGGAACAGCATGGCCTTCAAGGTGATGCGCCTCCTTTAGCTCCGTGGAGTGTGTTTGAGAGTGGTGTTTAACTCTTCGTACTGGAAGTGCGAGCTCGCCCACACCCCGCGTAAACGTAAGTTGGGGAAACTTTCGTCACGGGAGATAGCCTGTAAAATAGTTATCCTACTTAAGTTAAAATAACCATCAAATGTTTTATTTTTTTTTTTTCATTCTTTTAATTGTGGCCAAATGGCATTTCCTACCTTGGCCAGCGGCACACAGGTACTTTTTTTTAGCAGGAAATCGTGACAAACTGAACTTCCGCAGCGATTGTCGCCCCCAGCCGCGATGCTCTTCTTTTCCTCGTCTTTTGGGGCGGCATTGGCTACAACACACTTCCTGCCCATGATGCCACTTGAGGTTTTCGGATCTGTTTTGTAGACAAGGCAAACTTAACAATTCATCTCGATTCCTGAAAAATAAAAAAATAAACTGAGAAGCATTGAAATTTATATTTATAAGGCGTAAAATTTATATTTTTTAACAGCTCACTGGAATTTGAAGTTCACGTCAAATTCACAAACAATGGCTTAAGACTGTAATCATATGGTAGTGTTTAGGAGGATAAAGCCACCTCTTAAATGTTTTGGTTAAAATTCTGAATGCTTTCATTTTCTAAATTTATCCATACAATAATATTGGTTAGTATTCTTTGCTTTAAGTGAAATTCCTCCTGAATTTGATTTTATGAACCGCCTTGCAGTGTCATAATTATCTTCATGATATGGGGGTGGGATTGAGAAAATGTAAGGGGCCATGGCTTGAGTAACTCTCGTCCCTATATACCCCATCGGTTCACACAATATGTCATTACATATACAACAATATCATGCCGCCGTAGACCTCTGTACATCATAAGACCCTTGAATGTTACCTATTTATACAACACGGTAAATTTGATTGTTTCGCACACACTAAAACATCATTTCCCAAAGGCATTTCGCCCACAACTCTGGAGGCATTTCGCCCACATTAGATTACAGTTTGTAATATTAAGATGGTAGGTATATATGAGGAACACAAGAACTTCTTTGGTAAATTGTAGTCTTTTTTGCCCCCTTAGTGGGCTTTTTTTTCTCCAGACTCTCACAGATCCCTTCAGCTACATCTAAAGCGTAATTTTTATACATTCGTGGGAATAATGCCACCCCTTCACCCTCCCTGACCCCTTAAATGACCCCCCTGGACCCCTCAAAAATATTATATGGTTACTAACTAATCTAAACATCCTACCCATATGTCATTAAAACCTCCTAGGACACCCAAACACATTAATTACTAACGGGTAAAATCTAGTTCGCCTCTCATCTTTCGGTCTCGCAGGAAGATTATTGGTATGTTATAATAAAAAATTAATATTATAATAATATAATTAATAGTAAGGTTAGGAATAGTTCCAAGGGTTTAGTCCAACGTTATAAAACCAGCAAAGTAAATTGTTTTCAGTCCTTAGGATGAAAACTACATGAAAGGTGGAGATCCTCATTCCACTTTTGAAGCTTGTTTCAATGTCCTAATGTACCAGTAGCAGTTAACCATTTTAATTCCAAGAATTTTTCTCAGTTTCTTTCACAATTAACAAATGATTGAACATGATTTTTTCGGTTGAAGGCACGCGGAGTTTAGGTAACGCAGAGTTTCTTCCTGTAATCTAATACTCATAAATGTGTTTTATTAGCCCAAACCCCACTCAAAATGATTCAATCAACATGGGACCAAGCCGCGTTACCACCTACGGTTTATTTATCACTTTTATTCCTTATCACAATTAATCCCTCTCTTCACACTAATCATAGGGTATCGTAAGTGGCATTAACAACAAATTCCTCTGTGCACAGCCTTCATAAAGGGGATTAGCACGGTATTGGTCACCCTTTTCCCCTCCTCTGCCGAGACTCATAGGGTAATTAGGCAAAGACTTATCACCCTTATTACCTTCTCCGCCCAGCTTCATAGGGTATTAGCGAAGACATTAACCACCTTTTTCCCTCTTAGCACAGCCATCATAGGGTGTTAGCAAGGCATTGTCACCCTTATTCCTTCTATGCACATCTATCATAGGTCATTCGCACGGCATTTAAACACCCTTTATTTCCTCTCTGCACACCATCAATAGGGTATTAAGAGGGCATTAACACCCTTAGACCCTCTCTGCACAGCCATCATAGGTGTTAGCAAGGCATTGGTTACCCTTATTCGCCTCTCCTGCACAGCTATCATAGTGTATTTAGCACGGCATTGCAACCTTTTCCCTCTCTGCTCTGGCTTTAAAGGCTATCATAGGGTGTTAGCAAGGCATTGTCACCGCTTATTCAATCTCTGCCCAGCTATCATAATGGTGTTAGCAAGGCCTTTTCACCCTTATTCACTCTCTGCACAGCTATCATAGGGTGTTAGCAAGCATTGTCCCCTATTCCCGCACTGCCAGCCATCATAGGGATTAGCAAGCATGAACAGCCTTATTCCTCTCTGCACAGCCATCTGGGTGTTAACATGCATTTGGTCACCCATATTCCCTCGCTGCACAGCTATTTTAGCGGTGTTAGCACGGCATTAACGCCTTATTTCCTCTCTGCACAGGCCTCTTTAGGGTGCAGCAAAGCATTGTCACCCTTATATCTTCCTGCACAGCCATCATAGGGTTTAAGCACGGCATTTTCACCTTATTTCCCTCTCTGCACAGCCTCATAGGTTATTGCAAGGCCAATTAACAGCCTTATTCCCTCTCTGCACAGCCTCATAGGGTGTTACATGGCTTGTCACACTTATTCCCTCTCTGGCACAGCTGCCATATGATGGTTGAGCAAGGCATTGTCACCCTTATTCCCTCTCGCACAGCCATCTAGGGTATTAGCAAGGCATGTCACCTTATTCCCTCTCTGCACAGCCATCTAGATTGTTAGCAGGGCATTGTACACCCTAATTCCTCTCTGCACAGCCCTCATAGGGTGTTAGCAAGGCATGTCACCTTATTCCCTCTCTTGCACAGCCCATCACTAGGGTGTTATCAAGGGATTGATCACCTTATGCCCTCTCTGCCCGTCATCATATGTGTTAGCAGGGCATTGTGTACCGCTTATTCCCTCTCTGGACGCTATCTAGGGTATTAGCAATGCATTGTCACCTTATTCTTTCCCTCACTGCACAGCATCATGTGTATTAGCAAGGCATTAACAGCCTTATTCCCTCACTGCACAGCCATCATAGGGTGGTAGCAAGGGCATATATCACCGCTTATTCCCTCTCTGCACAGCTATCATAGTATGTTAACATGGCATTGTCACCCTTATTCCCTCTCTGCTACAGCTTCTATCGTGTTAGCAGGCATTAACACCCTTTTCCTCTCTGCACAGATATCATAGGGTGTTAGGCAAGCTTGTCACCCTTATGCCCTCTCTGCACAGCCATCATAGGTATTAGAAGGGCATTGTACCTTATTCCCTCTCCGCACAGCTCCTCATACGGTATTAGCCAGCATTAACTAGCCTTATTCCTTCTCAGGGGGGGGGGGGGGGGGGGAGAGGTGCACAGCCATCATAGGGTGTTAGCTGCATTAAACACCCTTATCCTCTCTCTGCACAGCATCATAGGGTATTAGCAAGCATTGTCACTCCTTATTCCCGCTATGCACAACCATCATAGGGTTTAGCAATGCATTGTCCCTTTCTTCCCTCTCTGCACAGCCTCATAGGGTATTAGCAGCATTAACGCCTTATTTTCCTCTCTTCAACAGCCATCATAGGGTATTAGCAGGCCAATGTCACCCTTATTTCCCTCTCTGCACAGCGTTCATAGGTATTAGCATGCATTAACTTCCTTATTCCCTCACTGCACAGCATCATTGGGTGTTTTAGGCAAGGCATTGTCACCTTATGCCCTCTCTGCACAGCTCATCATAGAGTGTTAGCAAGGCATTGTCACCCTTATTCCCTCTCTACACAGCCATGATAGGGTGTTACAAGGCAATATCACCCTTATTCCCTCTCTGCCAGCCATCATAGGGTGTTAGCCAAGCATTGTCACCATTTATTCCTTTCTCTGCACAGCCATCATGGGTTTAGGCAAGGCTTTAAACCCGTTATTCCCACTCTGCACCAGCCATCATAGGGTATTACAAGGCAATTAACACCCTTCATTCCCTTCTTTGCACAGCTATCAATGTGTTTTACAAGGCATTTGTCACCCCTTAATTCCTTCTCTTGCACATCTAACACAGTGTTTAGCAAGGCATTAACACCCTTATTCCCCTCTCTGCGCCCGCCTCATTGGGGTATGAGCACGGCATTAACCCCTTATTCCCTCACTGCACAGCTATCATAGGGTATTAGCAAGCATTACAGCCTTATTCCCTCTCTGCAATGCATCATAGGGTGTTTTAGCTATGCATTAACACCCTTATTCCTCTCTGCACAGCCTATCATAGGTATTAGCAAAGGCATTAACAGCCTTATTCCCTCTCTGCCCAGCTATCATGGGTATTGCAAGGCATTAACAGTCCTATTCCTTCTCTGCACAACCAATCATAGGGTGTTAGCAAGGCATAACACCCTTATTACCCTCTCCTGCACGCCATCATAGGTGTTAGCAAGGGCATTTGTCATCCTTCTTCCCTCTCTGCACAGCTATCATAGGGTATTGCAGGCATTAACACCCTTATTCCCTCGCTCACAGCCATCATAGGGTGGTTAGCAAGGTATTGTCACCCTTATCCCTCTCTGCACAGCCATCATAGGGTGTTAACAAGCATTGTCACCTTTATTTCCTCTCTGGCAGAGCATCATAGGGTTTTTGCAGGCAATTAAACCCTTATTCCCTCTCTGTCGCTATCATAGGGTATTAGCATGGCATTAACACACTTTTTCCGTCCCTCTACACAGCTATCATAGGGTATTAGCAAAGCATTTCCATCTTATTCCCTCTCTACACAGCTATCATAGGGTATTAGGTCAAGGCATTCATCACCTTTTTCTCTCTCTACGGGAGATGGAGGGCCTCACCCGGCCCCCGCGTGCCTTCACGACACGGGGCAGGAGGGCCTCACCCATCCCCCGCGTGCCTTTAACAGCAAGAGTATGAAGGGCCGTCATCCGCCCTCGCTGCCTTCACGCCACGGGGGAAAAAAAGGAGGCCTCACCCGCCCCCTCGTGCCTTACGGCAAGGGGCAGAGGGCATCACCAGCCACAGAGTGCCTTCACGGCAAGGGCAGGGAGGGCCTCCGTCGCCGCAACAATATTTTAGAGTTGAGAAGATTGGACCCATAAGGTGTCTTTACTCCTTCTGCTCTACCCATCATAGCCCGTCACTTACATGCACCCTCAAAATAGTACGGACCAGTTTAGAGTAAGAAGTGCAGGTGGAGTTAAGAAGATGGAACCTAAACCATAGACATTAGGGGTTAAAGATAGTAAAATCAAACTCAAATCCATCCTTGACCGTCCTCCAGACCACCGCCTCCACACTGGCGATCACCGCCAGCTCCACCACAGGGCATCGCCAGCCTTCACCGCACAGTTGAAGGAGGGTCTCACCAACCCCCGCGTGCCTTCACTGCACGGATGAAGCAGGGCCTCACCAACCCCCCGTGTGCCTTCACGGCACGGGTGAAGGAGGGCATCACTCGCCCCCGCGTGCCTTCACGGCACGGGTGAAGGAGGGCTTCCCAGCTCCCACTTGCCTTCACGGCCACAGGTGAAAGAGGGCACTCCCCAGTCACTGCGTGAACCTTCCACGGCACGGGTGAAGGAGACCCTCACCAGCCCCCGCATCCCTTCACGGCACGGGTGAAGGAGGGCCTCACCAGCCCCCGTTTGCCTTCACGGCACGGGTGAAGGAGGACCTCACCCGCCAATGCGTGCCTTCACGGCATGTGTGGAGGCACGCGGACTTTAGGTACCGCAGAGTTTCTTCTGCTGGTACCTAACTGGTCTGTATTCTGGGATTGAGAGTGCTGTGAAGTGTGGGGCAGGTGTTTCGCTTCTTTTCCTTGAAATACAGGATTGAGGCAAGGTTGGCGTCCTAGCCCCCATCACTTTTCAACGCATGTATGGACTGGGTAGTGACTAAGGTTGTAGATCAAAGTGATTGTGGAGCAATCCGTCGGCAACACCGAAGATCACTGTCTTGTTTTTGCCGATGATGCAGTAATCTTTTGCTAGTCTCTGGAGGTCCTGGTGATGGCTCTCGAGGCGCTGCACGAGGAGGCAAACCTTTTGGACTTGAGGTATACCTGGCTCAAGACCAAGGTCCATGTGTTTGGATACTTACTAGATGAAAGCAGTGACAGTCTATTCATGCGTGGTGGCGAGACTTGAGATCTTGGAAAGTGTTTACTACCTTGGTACGCATCCATAATGAAACTGTGGTTCACGTCAAGAGTCTTACGGCGGATTGGGCATAGCCCACGGTGTCCATGGACTCGCTCGCGGAGTATTGGGCGTTGTCGGTACCAGTGCAGAAGGCAAAACTCCGGATCTTCAAGTCGTTGTGATCCCTGTCCCTACTCTCAGCGGTTGTGAGACATGGACCACTAAATAGTAAGACTGAAGAAGACGATCAATGCCTTCGGTAATAATTGTCTTCGCAGAGTCATGGGGTATCGCTGGGATGATTACGTGTCAAATCAGCGATTGCACCGTGAGACTGAATCGAGGCCTATTGTCCTGCATTTGACCTGCATTGTCCGTCAGCGCCAACTTCGGTTATATGGGCATGTGGCACGCTACCCTGAAACCGATCCTTCCCATCGTGTTGTATCTGTAAGAGACAATCCGTCGTGGAGGAGGCCAAGGGAACGCCCACAAGGCTCGTGGCGAGGGCAAGTTGATGTTTCTTGTCGAGAGCTGCTTCGTATGGGAAAGGAGCCTGCATGAGAACTCGCGCGTGGTGACCCCCGGGAGTGGCGTCGTAGGGTGGGCGAGGCGACGCGCCACCCGGCGTATGCCCCCAATGATTGAATGATTGATTGAGAGTTTTTTCCTGTAATCTAATACTCATAAAAGGTTTTTTTTAGCCAAAAACCCCTTTCAAAATTATTCAATCGACATGGGACCAAGCTGCTTACCACCTACGATTTATTTATCACTATTGTATTCATTATCACCCTTATTCCCTCTCTGCACAGCCATCATTGGGTATTAGCAAGGCATTAACAACCATATTCCCTCTCTGCACAGCCATGATGGTTTGCGAAGGCATTAACCCCCCTTATTCCCCTCTGCACAGCCGATCATAGGGTATTAGCAAGGCATTGTCACCCTTATTCCCTCTCTGTAGAGCCATCATATGGTAGCTAGCAAGGCTTGTCACCCTTGATTCCCTCTCTGCACAGCCGATCATAGGTGTTAGCAAGGCTATTAACACCCTTATTCCCTCTTGCACATAAGCCAACATGGGTATTAGCAAGGGATTATCACCCTTATTCCCTCTCGGCACACCATCATAGGTATTAGCAAGGCATTGTCAGACCCTTATTCCCTCTATGCACAGCCATCATAGGGTTTAGCAAGGCATTATCCACCCTTATTCACTCTCTGCACAAGCTATCTAAGGTTTGTTAGCAAGTTATTAACACCCTTATTCCCTCTCTGTACAGCTATCATAGGTATTAGCAAGGCATTAACACCCTTATTCCCTCTCACACAAGGCATTAAGGGTATTAGCAGGCATTAACAAACATTAACCCCTTATTCTCTCTCTGCACAGCTATCTAGGGTATTAGCACGGCATTACACGCCTTATTCCCTCTCGTTAAACCTACTCATAGGGTATTACAAGGCATTATACCCTTATTCTCTTTTTTGTACAGCTAATCAGTAGGGTGTTAGCAAAGGCATTAACACCCTTTTTCCCCTCTCTGTACAGGTACCATAAGGTGTTGAGCAAGGCATTAACACCCTTATTCCCTCTCTGCACTACTGCTATCATAGGGTATGGACAAGACATTATCACCCTTAGTCTCTCTCTGTACAAGTATCAGAGGGTTTAGCAAGGCATTATCACCCTTTATCCATCTCAGTCTATAATAGGGTATTACGCAAAGAGGATTGGTCCACCCTTATTCCCTCTCTGCTACAGCTATCATAGGGTATAAGCAATGCATTAACAACCCTTTAGTCTTCTCTCACACAGCATTATAGGTTTTAAAAGCATTAACCCGCTATTCGCTCCCTGCACAGCTTATCATGGGTATTAGCAAAGGCATAACCCCCTATTCCTCTCTGTAGAGCATCATAAGGGTATTAGCAAGGATTATCACCCTTATTCCCATCTCTTGTACAGCTATCACATGATGTTAGCAACGCATTAACACCATTTTTTCCCTCTCTGCATGCTATCATAGCGGATTGCAAAGCTTATCCGCCCTTATTCTCTCTCTGTAAGCTATCATCATAGGGTTTTAGCAAGGCCATTATAGCCGCTTATCCCTCTAAGCATTATAGGTATTAGCAAGGAATTATCAACCATTGATTCCCTCTCTGTACAGCTATCATAGAGGTGTTAACAAAGCATTATCACCTGGTATTCCCCTCGCTGCACTGTGATTAAAGGCTATCATAGAATATTGCAAGAAAGAAGACCGAATTACCTACTCAAGAAAGAATAGGCTTAACGCCCTTGGAGACCAACGTGATTTCCACTGTAATTTGGCTACCATTAGACGCTCTATAGTGAGTCTAAGCATAATTTTATAGAATTTAAAATTTGGGGAAAACCTCATTAGTATCTTTGTCCACTAAGTAATTTGTAATTTTCAGTGACTTTTCTAATTTTTTGGCTCACAAACATGATTTTTTATAGAAAAGGAATATCTGGGCGTGAAGGGGTTAAGGATACTAACAGTCACCTACTTTCAAGGGAAAGAAGAGTCCTAAGATTACTGGCACCTATTTCAAGGAAGAAGAAAGAAGAAGAGAAGGAAGGAAATGTAGGAGTAAGAATGAAAGGTAGAAGAAAAGGAAAGGAAAGGAAAAAAGGAAGGAGGGTAGGGAGGGAGGAAGATAGGACAAAAGTAAAAGGAGAAGAAGTACCAGGAAAAAAGAAGAGAAAGAAACGAAACACAACGAAACAGAATCTATTTCAAGAAAGAGAAGAAACAGAAACAGGAGTGTTTGATAGGGGCACAAAACGTCCATTTAGTATTAATATTCATTTTGACGACATATTCACTTTGGTGTAACGAATTTTTTTTTTCATTGTGTAGTTGTGATGTGTTTTGAATGAATCTGCTAACCTTTCTGCCACAAATCTGTTTTTTTGTGGTCAGGTAAAGGTTAATTAGGTAAGGTATATTAGGTTCGTTGGTGCAATTTCTTTTTGATCATGTTTTGTCGCCAATTTTTTTTATTATAAATGATTTGCGACAGAAACGGTTAGCAAATTAATTCATAACAACATTAAACTCACCAGAAAAAACTATTTTTGTCCACCAAATGAATTCGGTGTCACTGGAAATTAACCATCATTTGTTGCCCTTCCCTCCCTAAGTCTCTGCCTCACGCAATCGTCTCCGTGGTGTAGTGGCTCTCGCGCGTCCCCTACCTTAGAACCCGCTGGCCAGGGTTCGGATCACGGTCATGGGAGGTCGCGGCCAGCCACATAGCACACACAGTTCCCCTACCCCCCTGTATTATTTCGGGTGTAGTGGGCTTTCAAAAGTCCTAGGATTCCTGTGCCGATGGCGACGGTGGAGTGTGCACACCTATTTATTCTTATTAGTCATTTTTGTTCCGTGATTTTGACCCTAAATTACAGCCTGCCAAGATGTTTTGAAGGTTGGTAGAAGACGTGCATGACAAAGATTAGTTTAATCATAGTAAGTAAGCGAGATATGGAAGGGCACGAAACAACGAATCTTAACCCCTCCACACCCAGATCTTTCCTTTGCTATATAAAATCATCTGTTGTTTTAGCTATAAAACTACGAATTAAAAGTCACTGAATATACCAAATTTTTTCAGTGGACAGGATACTAGACAGGTCATAGCTATAAAATATTGCTTATATGCACTAAAAATCGTCTAATGGTACTCAAATTACAATGGAAATTACGTTCTAGGTCTCAAGGGGTTAACCTTCTTACCTACAGCATCGGGTAGATTTCTGCATTCTGAGTAGTTTTAACCCCATTTCTAAATTTGACCCCAACATAACGAGATAAAACAGGCTAAAACCCGGGTCTTTCTTGGTCAAATAAACGGGTACATTTCCAGATGAACACCGAAGTTCTCTTGGTGAACGAAACTATTTTTGTCTGGTGATGTTTATGTGTTTTGAATTAATTTTGCTAACCATTTCTGTCGATAATCCCCTTTTTTTCTTTTTTGTGTGATTTGCAAAAAAATTGACAAAGATAATTGAACCTATACAAACCTAACCTTTACACAAATACCCTATACCTAACCTACTAATATAACCTAACCTTTACCTAGGAAAGACAAAAATAATATTTCCGACAGAAATGGTTAGCAGATTCTTTTCAAAAAAACATCAAAATCACCAGAAAAAAAATATATTTCGTCCACCAAAGGAAGTTCGGCTTCATTTGGAAATTTTTTCCCAAAAAACGTCCCACACAGCCAGCAGAGGTATTAGCAGGTCATGCTAATAAGTAGGGGGGGGGGGGGGGGGCATGCGGCAATGCCCCCCCTTATTGCAAATAATAATAATAATAAATAATAATTTATTATATATATATGTATATATATATATACATATTATAAATAAATAATTTTACATATATATATATATATATATAATATATATATATATATATATATAATATGTATATATATATATATATATATATATATATATATATTTTATATATATATTATATATATAATATAATATATATAATACAAAAATAAACGAAGTGGTGGTGTTTTGTGTTGTGTGTGTGCGTGTGTCCCCTCCAGGTGCCGCCCCTGTGGCCGAATCCCCTCTAAGGCAAAAGTTTTGGAGCCGGCTCGAGAGGGGAAGGTTTTAAGCCCATTTATGAATGTCCGATCATTTTTTTTTTTTTTTTTACCACTAAGCGAGAATTTAAAAAAACAAGTGGGTTCCGGGGAATTGAGGAAACCCTTTATGTAGGGTGAGGGGAATGGGCGATGAATGGTGGGTGATGGTAATGGGTGTGGGGTGATGGTTTGAGTGAATGGGTGGGGGTGATGGGTGATGGTGAGGGAATAGATGGGGGTTTATGGGTATGGGTAGTGAATGGGTGTTGTGGTGTGGAAATGGGTGAGTGAATGGGGGGGGGGGGTATGGGTGGTGAAGGGGTGGGGTGGTCGGAAAATGGGTGAGTGAATGGGTGTGGGGTGAGGGGTAATGGGTGAGTAAATGGGTTGGGGGTGATTGAATGGGTTTGGCTTAATACATACATTCTACATCATGTTTAGGAAAGCTAGAAGGGTATCTGGAGAGTCTGTGTTTGGGGGGCGTTATCTATCTTCTATAATAAATAAGCGAAAGTGGTGTGGGGAGTGTGTGTGTGGGGTTTCCGTTTTAGGTCCCCGCCCCCTGTGGGGGAAATCCCCTCATATGGCACATTTTTGGAACCGGCTCGAGAGGGAGAAGGTTTTAAGCCCATTTATGGATATCCGATCACTTTTTTTTTTTTTTTTTTTTCAGCTATTGCGAGAATTGTAAAAAAAAAAGGGGGTTGGGAGAATTGAGGAAACTTTGATGTAGGGTGAGGGTTGGCGAGTAAAGGGGGGGTGAGGGGTAGGGGTTTGGGGGGTATGGGTGAGTGAATGGGGGGGGGGTGAGGGTGAGGGGTGGGGGAAATAGATGGGGGTGAGGGGTATGGGGAGTGAATGGGGGGGGGGGGGGGGTGAGGGATAAGGGTGGGGGGAATGGGTGGGGGGGGAAAGGGGTGATGAATGGGTGGGGGTGGTCGGTAATGGGGGTGAATGGGTGTGGGTTGATGGTAAGGGGGTGAATGGGGGGGGGGGTGGGTGGGTAAGGGGTAGTGAATGGGGGTGGGGTGGGGGTAATGGGTGAGTGAATGGGGGGGGGTGGGGGGGAAATGGTGAGTGAAGGGGTGTGGGGGTATGGGAAATGGGTGAGTGAATGGGTTGGGGGTGATGTTAATGGGTTTTGGCTTTAAATACATACATTTCTACATCCATTTTCGGAAAAGCTAGAAGGGCATCGGGAGAGTCTGTTTTTGGTGGGCGTTATTTTCTATCTATAATTTAAAGCGAAATTTTGTGGTTTTGTGTGTGTTGGTGTGTGTGTGGGGTGTCCGCTCTGGGTGCCGCCCCCTGTGGCGCAATCCCCATATGGGACATTTTTGGAAACCGGCTCGGGAGGGGAAGGTTTTAAGCCCATTTATTAATGATCCGATCTTTTTTTTTTTTTTTTTACAGCCTACTAGCGAGAATTGTGAAAAAAAGGGGGGTTGCGAAAATTGGGGAAAACCTTCATTAGGGTGAGGGGTAATGGGTGATAATGGGTGGGGTGTGGGAAATGGGGTGGGGTGATGGGTGGGGAAATGGGTAGGGGGGGGGATGGGGGCTTTAAATACATACATTTCTAATCCATGATTTCAGGAAAGTTGAAGGGCTATCTGGAATCTGTGTTTGGTGGCCGAAGACCCACCAAACCAGGGGGTTGGGCCGCAGGCCCCCCAATACCCCTCCGGGAGTAGCCAAAAAGTCCCCCCGGGAGGGCGGCTTTGCGGCATTAATATATATATATATATGTATATTTTTTTTTTTTATTTATTTATTTATAAAAATGGTAAATTTTTACACTACTAGAACCAAATTTTCCCTACACAAGGGGGAGT
>JACEEZ010019239.1:120000-127500 GCA_016584305.1 Chionoecetes opilio | reverse complement strand
CAATACGTGCAATCCAATCAACCATTATGTACATACGCAAAAAAAAGGTACGAATAGATAAACAAATAATGTTAGGGTATACAAACAAATTAACATCAATAATGAATAATTAAATCAGAAGCAAAGTAAGTAACCGAAGTAACGATGATGTTGATGACGAGTGTGGTGACCCGTTACTTTATATTTGTTTGAATTTCATTGCTTTGATAATTAATTATTATTTATCTAAACAATAAATTATAATTTATTGTTTAGATATCAGTGCGTGACATAATCATAACAAAGGGACATAGTCAGAGCTGGGCACTAAATACATTGAATGTATTTAAATACTAAATACTAAATACATGGGAGAAATGTATTTAAATACTAAATACTAAATACATTTTACGAATGTATTTAAATACTATATACTAAATACATCAATTGTACTTAAATACATTCGTAAATATATTTTAAATACATGCAAATTTTAACATGTCCGAAAAAAATGGATTTCCTTAGGATTTCCTTAGATTTTGGGTTTCCTTATAAATTTCCTTCTCAGGTCTAAATTTCCTTAAAATAAGGAAATTTCCTTGAAAGCGGAAACACTGGTTCACTGTAACATCAGGGTTGCCAGATCGTTTGGCGGGTTTATGGCCAAATTAACTGATAAAAAGTATTTTCATTTTTATATTATGAGTATTTAAATACCGTATATAAATACATGACAACCAATGTATTTATAAATACATTTATAAATACACAAATGTATTTAAATACGTATTTAAATACAAATGTATTTAAATACTGCCCAGCTCTGGACATAGTGAGTGAATGATGGAATCGCTAAATGACCACAACGGATATAAAAAGCAGGTAAAGATGTATAGGTTCTAGTATTACAGTGTACAATGCCATTCATCTTGACAGAGAAAATTATATTGAAAAACTGACTTGAATGCAACTTAGATGAACAAAAATGCGTGCGATGATGTCACCATGTCTAACGAAAAGGAATTTGTGCCGCGGATTCTAACAAGGAGGACAGCACGCGGCCCTGAAGCAAAATGTTTCACGGATACAAAGTAACGTCAGACAAGAAAAGAAAAGTAATGTCAGTGACGGTAACATTTGCGAGGATTTTTTTTCTTTAGATGAAGAACGCACCAAGGTCTTGATAAAGGAACGCACTACCACCTCAGTGGCTTGGGTCACTGGGTGCTGCCTTGGTTATTTGCACCTGCTGCCGCTCCCTCAAGGCGGCCTTTTGCCGTGCCTATGCGACGCCGGCCCGGCCGCATATTGCCCAACTCTATTGCTGTTCGGCACTCTGGAAAAATTAGAAGCAATCTGCGCACGTAGTGAGTGCGGGGGTGTTGGGGGAAGGTTTAGGCAGCCGTCCATCCACAAAATTAATGGGTAACTTGCTCATTTTGTGGGCAGATATAGTGCGTGACTTTTGTAAGTATTATATTTGTATGCTGTATAATTAGCAATGATAATGTATATTGTATAATACAATGTTCTATTGACATGTTCCTAATATGTAGAAGAAGACATGTGAAGAGGAAGAGAGAGAATGAGAGAGAGAGAGAGAGAGAGGAGAGAGGAGAGAGAGAGAGAGAGGAGAGAGAGAGAGAGAAGAGAGGAGACGAGGAGAGAGAGGAGAGGGAAGAGAGAGAGGAGAGATGAGAGAGGAGAGGAGAGAGAGAGAGAGAGAGAGAGAGAGAGAGAGAGACGAACATCATGGAGGCGGTAGCAGAGTAGTTAGCGTCTCAGAGTGTCGTTCTCGGTGACCCGAGTTCGATCCCCAATGAGAACCAAAATCCACTTAAAATCTTTCTGCACCATCTAGTGGCCTAAGAACACACACATGCTGCTCATTAACTCTACCTTCGATTGCGAGTGCATCGGAAGACACCATGCAGCAGGTGTTAGTTCTGTCCGTATATAAGTTCTTCCAATGCTGGAAATCTTTTGTTTTAGCACTTATGCAGAAACGTAGTGTCATCCTTCACCGTTATACCTGTAGTGAAAACGCCTTCCTTTTCGAAATCTAGCACTGCCCTATATGTTATCATGGTGAAATGTAGAGTATAACTGGTCCCTCTAGAGCAGTGGTTCTTAACCTTTTTTAGTGCTCGTACCCTTTGAGATCTAATAAATTTGTCTCGTACCCCCGGTCAGAAAAAAAGAGTATAATTAGAGTAAGGAGCAGGTGCAAGGTCGGCAAGGTACTGTTTGGTCCATACGACCGAATTCATAAGATCCTTTCCTCTTGGACATGTGACAAATTTACAGTCAAGAGCTCCTCAACCAACTGGTCGCGCGGCGGGGGACGGGTCTGCGACGCGTCTTGTACTTGACAAGTCCTGTTCCTGTCCTGACCCCTAACCGTTTATTATGTACTTTTCAGTGCGGGACACAAACAACTACCTAGCTCAGCCCATCAAGTAATAGTTTTGAGGGGAAATGAATAAGGGTGTTTTCTGTTCTGTACCATATTTCGTTCTTTTCATCATCAAATTTAAGTCCAATACCAAATCATGTGATTCATTAACAGATGGATTTTTCATGACACAATTTACCCTAATTTGGTAATGAAAAATACCAAATGGCAACTCTGCAGCCAACAGACGCATGAACACGTACCAAACGAGTATAGAACTCGATGTACGAAACGGTAAACAAGAAAAAACGACATATGACGGTAACTAATATATTTTACAAGTTACTGTAGTATGACTTAATGATGAACCGTTGGACACCAGGTGGTTAAAACAATTGTTAAAAGACAAAATTATTTTAAATATATAATTCCAGCCTCCTCATAAATATGATATTGAAAATTATTGGTCAGCATGTCTCGTACCCCCAGGTGTAAGGTTTCGTACCCCCTGGTGGTACAGGTACCCCAGGTTAAGAACCACTGCTCTAGAGATTCTAGACTGAGGCCAGTCCCAGGTCATCTCCTCATTCTCAGTCACTCTCCCCCATTCGTCTTATACTTTTTCCTCCCTTTCCCCCCCCCCTCTCTCTCTCTCTCTCTCTCTCTCTCTCTCTCTCTCTCTCTCTCTCTCTCTCTCTCTCTCTCTCTCTCTCTCTCTCTCTCTCTCTCTCTCTCTCTCTCTCTCTTCTCATGTCTTTTTCTAAATGTTAGGAACATATCAATAAAATGATACAAATTAGAATTATCATTCTTAATTACACAGCATACACATGCAATATTTAATTAATATAAGTTTCGCACTATATATATGCCCACAAAATAAGCAAGTTACCCGTTAATTTTGTGGATGGACGGCTGAGTATTCCCCCCCCACTACACCCCCGCACTCACTCTGTGCGCTGATTGGTTCTAATTTCCCCGAGTGCCGAACAGCAATAGAGTTCGGCAATATGCGGCCTTCGGAGGAGGTCGTAGGTCTGGTGAATTCGCATGAAATACTGCTCGAGACGGGACGAGCCTCAGAGCTAGGGTTGGGCGTTCCTTCAGGCGCACGTACTTTCTGCCTCTACCTCGCGGCGGCCGCTTGTCGTGCCCACGCGACGTGGGCTGGGGCGTTTACTACCTACCCGATAATAAGATGAACTGCAGCCATTCCCCCGAACGTCACTCTTTGGGCGCCCTTTTCCATAACATTTATCTTTACATCCACGCTCCACTTTTAGTTTATTTCTTGATGGTACGCCTCGTGGATAGTCCCCTCAGGGTCGACGGTAACCGCCTCGGAGTCGTCGGTCTGTTCCTCGTAGACACTGTTAATATTCTCGGAGTCGCAGGTAGGTTTCTCGGCCGACTGTTCGGTGCCGGCGTAATCAAAAGGCCAGTGTCAAATGACTCGTCTCACGCGTCGTCTTCTCCGGCAGTCGTCGTGTCCGCCTCAGACACCTCGTCCCAGTCTTCGTCTGACCCGTTCTCGATGTCGGAGTCTGCGTCCTCATCGCCTGACACCTCGTCCTCCTCTTCAGACTCTGCGTCAGAATCTGCTTCCTCAGCGTCTGACACCTCGTCCTCCTCCTCAGAATCTGCGTCCTCATCGTCTGACACCTCGTCCTCCTCCTCAGAGTCTGCGTCCTCATCGTCTGACACCTCGTCCTCCTCCTCAGAGTCTGCGTCCTCATCGTTTGACACCTCGTCCTCCTCCTCAGAGTTTGCGTCCTCATCGTCTGACACCTCGTCCTCCTCCTCAGAGTTTGCGTCCTCATCGTCTGACACCTCGTCCTCCTCCTCAGAGTCTGCGTCCTCATCACCTGACACTTCGTCCTCTTCCTCAGAGTTTGCGTCATCATCGTCTGACACCTCGTCTTCGTGCCAGAGTCTGCGTCCCCTAAGCTGATGATCCATGCCAGAAACTCATTCCTGGCACCACCTTGGTTTTCCTTTTGTTTGCTTGTTATAACCGTAATTTTACTTGTGGTTTCCCTCTTTTCAAAAATTGCGCTGCGCCGCAGTTTCAGTGTTTTCGTTAGATGACATTTGGAAGTCATAAATCTCCTTTAGGCTTGCTTTTTTTTTCTTTTTCTTTTTATTACATTTGTGCCTATAGCGCCTGTAGGCAGTGGTGACCCAGGGCTCGGATGGTAGGCTCTGGAGGTTCACTTGAGGGCTCTGATGGTTGGTCCTCGCCCGTGGTGGCGCAGGCAGGATTCTTATAGTGACGCCTGTGATTAGAGGCTCATGCCGCCCCCCCTGTGTCCTCCGATGCACTCGCAATCGAAGGTAGAGTTGATGGGCAGGGCATGTGGGTGTTCTTAGGCCACTCGACGGTGCAGAAAGTTTTGGGTTTCTTCGGGGATCGAACTCGGGTCACCGAGAACGCCAGTTGGAGACTCTAACCACTCCGCTACCGCCTCCCCGCTTGCATCTGTATATACCAAATCATCAAACACAAAACATACTACCCAGTGGTATTAGGGACTTATTCAATCAGCCTGATTCAACCAACAAGATCAGCGAGAACTGAAGTTCCATCTTACCAGATCCTACTTAGTGCATGATGTTCACTATGGTCTTGATGTTGTGTACATGATGTCTATGATGTCGTTGTACTCGTGTCGTGTGTGTGTGTGTGTGTGTGTGTGTGTGTGTGTGTGTGTGTGTGTGTGTGTGTGTGTGTGTGTGTGTGTGTGTGTGTGAGAAGGGGGGGGGGTAGATGAAAAGCAGAAAGATAAAATGTCTCCTGTGACAGGTAGGCCCCAGACTGAAATATATCGGTTATTTTTACTAATGGAGAAACTGGATTAACATGTTTAAATGTAGCTTATAACCATCTCACCTTCATCTCATCTTTACCTTTCCTGAAAGTTTGGTTGAAATTGGGACAAATGGCGGACAGACGGACCTTCTGTGAATTATAGTATGATGTCTTGTTGGTAGTATTTGCTTGATGTTTGTATATCTTTTTTCCACTGTTGTTGTCGTTGTGGCTCTGGTTATTTACTTATCATTAAAGCGTGATGGAGGCGTGTGTTGCCGCCACATTGGAGGGTTAGGTGGTGATGGTGTGCAGGACCTCTATAGGGAGATGAAAAGATGTCACTATTATCCAACAATTCCTGATACTACAATTATTTTTACTGTTACTATAACTACAAGTGCTGTCATTACCTCTACTACTATTTATACATATGCTACTACCGTATACTACAACTAATATAACTGCTGCTGCTACTTCTACTACTACATCAACTACTACTACTGCTACCACTACTAGTCTTGCTACTGCTTTTGTTCTTATCTTTTCTGCTGCTGCCACTACTACATGTACTAGTAACTATTATTACTTCTAGTACTACAACTTCTGGTGCTGTTGCTTCTTCTCTCACGTGATAACTATACAATACATGTATTAATAGTTTGCTTGTACGCCTAAGAGAAGCAGCGTCATTACAAATAATAGTAACCACAACAACAATAACAACAGCATCGACAATAGTGCGGACTGAAAGTTATGTCAATTGATTATCGATAGTGAAGGATGTGTTGAAAGCCGAGTCTGACGTCAGGAGAGGACGATGTGAGTGGTTAAGGGAGGAGGAGGAGGAGGTGGAGGAGTAGAAGCTAATGACGGTCAAGGTAGGGACGAAGAGGAAGAAGGAACTAGATGGTACTCAAGCTTGTTTCAGGAGGAGGAGGAGAAGGAGGAAGAGGAGGACTATAGGAGAGACGTAGACAGTGACGTTGCAAGGTACATTGGGCAGGTAATTAGTCTCAGGTGACGCCCAGGGTGCCATTATAACGAGTATGACAACGAGCTAGGAGGAGGTGGAGGTGAAGGAGGTATCGGGGGAGGAGCAGGAGGCGGCGGGAACCAAGGAGGAGGGCGGGGCGGGACCATTAGAGAGAGACTGAAGAGGGAAGAGGCTTGGGTGGAGGTGGGGGGCAGGAAACGTAATGAAAGAGGAGACAAAGAGCATGGAAGGGGATGATGATGAAGGCAGGAGGAAGAGGCGTGGCGAGGAGAGAAGAGCGGCAGGGTGAGGCGGTGGGTGAACATGAATACTTAATACGAGAGTCGAGGGTCACGGCGTGGTACCCTCCTCCTCCTCCTCCTCCTCCTCCTCCTCCTCCTCCTCCTCCTCCTCCTCCTCCTCCTCCTCCTCCTCCTCCTCAGCTTCATCCTGAGATTGAATAGAAAAATAAGGAGGACGATTATAAATATATGAGAATCAGAAATCAAAGGCGAGGACAGTATTGACATGAGCGGCCTAGATTGCAGAGGTAGCAGAACGACATCAGTGGAAACTCAAGTAAGGATGTCGTCGATCAGGCCTCATGTCTCACTTTTCTTTACGGTGTCAAGGTTTCAGCAGCAGTAGAAAAAATATATACTTCACCTCCCCCTTTTGCTTTTTTCCCCGTCGTTAGTAGTAGTATTACGTCAGTCTACGCCCGGCCTCCCTCGCCTCTTCACTCGGTTTGCCTTTCAACACTGTGAAATTTGATGTGTTAGTTAAGGAGGATGTACGCAACTTGATAAGGCGTGGCTGGGTGTGTTTAAGCCTCTGAATGGCCGTGTATATGTTGTGTGTGTGTGTGTGTGTGTGTGTGTGTTGTGTGTGTGTGTGTGTGTGTGTGTGTGTGTGTTTTGTGTGTGTGTGTGTGTGTGTGTGTGTGTGTGTGTGTGTGTGTGTGTGTGTGTGTGTGTGTTGTGTGTGTTGTGTGGTGTGTGTGTGTGTGTGTGTGTGTGTGTGTGTGTGTATTCACCCATGGTCTTGTCCATTCGAGCTGGCTTGCGATCGCCAGATTCACCCTTCTGGTGTGAGCTTGCAGCTCATTATTACCGACTTTTGGGTAATGCTGGGACCTCACACACCACTCACACCCATTCCCTTGCTTAAGGGGGAAAGTAATCGCCCGAATTTTTCAGTGGAAAAATCCTCGGGAATGAGCGTGGCCGGGGATCGAACGCTGGACCACAGAATGGTGCCGGACGCTCTAACCCACTAAACCGTTCAGGCGGTGGTGTGTTGTGGTGTGTGTGTGTGTGTGTGTGTGTGTGTGTGTTTTAG
>JACEEZ010019239.1:100000-112500 GCA_016584305.1 Chionoecetes opilio | reverse complement strand
AACAGAGGTGCCTCCTCGTAGTATGAAGGTTCCTATGAATGCTTGTATCATGGTCTTGTAGAATATAAACCATTTTATTCCTTGAAAACCTGGAGGTGTTTGTGTGTGGTGTGTGTGTGTGTGTGTGTGTGTGTGTGTGTGTGTGTGTGTGTGTGCGTGCCTGTGTGTGTGTGTGTGTGTGTGTGTGTGTATTTGTGAGTGTGCACGCGCCCGCTTTCCCACAATTCTGCTGCTGCGCGGAAACACACATTTGTATTAAAAAGGTGAAAGGAGGAAGAGATGGAGGAAAAGAAAAACGAAGGGAAGAAAAGAGGAATAGATGAAGGGAAGGAAAGGAAGGCAGGGAGAGATGGAGGGAGGAAGGGAGAGAGATGGTGAAGCCTTGATTGTTGTGAGTCTTTAAAGCAGAAGTGTTGTTAGGCAGCGGCAAGGGTGTGGGCAGCGAGGGTCAGGTCAGGGTTTGCCCTCAACCTTACACAGGCAGATGCAGGTAGTGTTGGTGCCACCCTCAGGTCTGTGGGACGCATTACGCCGCAAACGCATGCTTTTGTACACCTAGTTAGCGTCGCAGCCTCCATCACCACCAACACCCAGAGCCACACATCACCACCAACACCCAGAGCCACACATCACCACCAACACCCAGAGCCACACATCACCACCAGCACCCAGAGCCACACATCACCACCAACACCCAGAGCCACACATCACCACCAGCACCCAGAGCCACACATCACCACCAACACCCAGAGCCACACATCACCACCAACACCCAGAGCCACACATCACCACCAGCACCCAGAGCCACACATCACCACCAACACCCAGAGCCACACATCACCACCAACACCCAGAGCCACACATCACCACCAGCACCCAGAGCCACACATCACCACCAGCACCCAGAGCCACACATCACCACCAGCACCCAGAGCCACACATCACCACCAACACCCAGAGCCACACATCACCACCAACACCCAGAGCCACACATCACCACCAACACCCAGAGCCACTCATCACCACCAACACCCAGAGCCACACATCACCACCAACACCCCAGAGCCACACATCACCACCTCGACCACCACACCAGTACCACACAGGCCAGCACCACATCTATATCACCACATCTGACTACACCACAAGCACCCACACCTGCCTCTACACCAACACACTGCCACCCGATACAAACCTGATGATCATTACCACATCCTTTTTGTTCGTAACCTCTTCTATTGGTTAAGGAATAGTAGATGGTAGTATGAGCTGAAGCATGATACCCATTGGTGTGTATGTGTGTGTTCTTAACTATCTTTAATGTGTACGTTGCCATTGAAATTATGTCCCATTGCTTAAAATTAAACTATTATTTATTTTTCTGTGCTGTAATGCTTATGTTTTTCAGTAAACTATATTAAATAATTGTTTTTGATATGTCATTGTTTACTTATGAATTTTGAACTAATGTATTTGTCATGAACTTCTTGGTTAGTTGTGTGCATTCTCTTGTTTGTCTGTACCTTCTCTCTCTCTCTCTCTCTCTCTCTCTCTCTCTCTCTCTCTCTCTCTCTCTCTCTCTCTCTCTCTCTCTCTCTCTCTTCTCTCTCTCTCTCTCTCTCTCTCTCTCTCTCTCTCTCTCTCTCTCTCTCCCCTCTCTCTCTCTCCTCTCTCTCTCTCTCTCTCTCTCTCTCTCTCTCTCTCTCTCTCTCTCTCTCTCCCCTCTCTCTTCTCTCTCTCTCTCTCTCTTCTCTCTCTCTCTCTCTCTCTCTCTCCTCTCTCTCTCTTTTCTCTCCTCTTCTCTCTCTCTCTCTCTCTTTTTCATGCACATTTTTTCTTCTTAACCTATTTTGATATAGGTTTGAATATCTCCTCTCCCTCCTCCTTCTGCACGACCAGTCTATTATTTTCAACACTACTCATTTCTTGCCTTATTATTATCATTATTTTATCGTTACTATTATTATCATTATTGTTATTATTATTTATATCATTACTATTATCATTGGTTTCATTATTATTATTATTATCATCGTTATTATTATTATCATCGTTATTATTGTTATCATTCGCTTATTATATCTTTTGTAGCTCGAACTTCTCTTTCTTCCTTGATCTTTTATTATTTTTCCTCAGACGACAACCTCTTCTTCCTTTCTCCTTCTTTCTATTCTACCATCATGGCTTCCTCTGCATTCTTCCAACAATTCACTCACTTAGTTCTTCCTTCTTCTTCCTCCCTCATCATCTTTCTCCTTTTTTCTCTTCCTCCTTCCTGAGCTTCCTCTGCTTCGCCTTCACCTTCACCCAGTTTTCCTCCCATCACCCTCCTTCTCTCCTACTTGTCTTCCTCTTCCTCATCCTTGTTTCTTGTTAAGTTGTACTTTTCCATTTACTTTCTCTCTTATGACTTGCTCTATTTTCCGTGTTGAATTACATTGCATTTCCTTACTCTCTCTCTCTCTCTCTCTCTCTCTCTCTCTCTCTCTCTCTCTCTCTCTCTCTCTCTCTCTCTCTCTCTCTCTCTCTGTGCTGTCTGTGTCGTGCTGTAGTGTGCCGTAGTCGTGCTGTTGGCTGGTTGCTGTGTCTCCGTCAGCCGCATTAACGCTGTGCCGTGGTGACCGGCTGGCGGGTTTGCCACCACTCACTCCGTGCTCCACCTCCACGATGCTCTGAAGAAACTGACTAAAAGAAAAATAGGCACCATTAGAGATTTTTTCATATATTGTTAAAGTTTTGGTGTCCTTTTGTTGTTCACGCGCTCATAATTGGCAGGTGTCGCCCTCCCTCACACCTGGTGTAATTAAGTAAAAAGTTGCATCAAGGGGAGGCATCTCAGTTTTCTTGTGTGTTGTCCCCTTTTTTCATCTAGGATGAAGCCTGAAACTTGGAAGGTTGGCACAAACTTTAGACGTTTATCAAGTTGACTGGAGAAAAAGTATTTTTTTTTTACAACTACTTGAATTTTACTTAATACCTTAATTCACTGAGAAGCTTTTCCAAAGTATACACGATAAACTCAGAAGTTGACAAAATTGGCTAATATATGAATCTAATTCTTTGAATATATAAAGTGGTACCCTCCATTATAATGCGTGAGATGCAGGTGGACTAGAGAAAAGTGTTGGCAACCCTGTAGGTCGAGGGGCGTGGGCAGGCTTGGCGATGCCTGGCGGGCCCAGGATGACTCTCTCTGTCTCTTGCATGCCTCTCCAGCGGCTGCCTCGTGTTACATATGTCTAAGTACACGTCATTGGTAAGCAAACTTTTTATTCTCTTACTCCCCTATTGCCTGAACCTCTCTCTCTCTCTCTCTCTCTCTCTCTCCTCTCTCTCTCTCTCTCTCTCTCTCTCTCTCCTCTCTCTCTCTCTCTCTCTCTCTCTCTCTCTTCTCTCTCTCTCTCTCTCTCTCCTCTCTCTCTCTCTCTCCTCTCTCTCCTCTCTCCTCTCTCTCTCTCTCTCTCTCTCTCTCTCTCTCTCTCTCTCTCTCTCTCTCTCTCTCTCTCTCTCTCTCTCTCTCTTTCATTGCCTTGTGATTTAGAATGCCATGTGCCTGATGTTATAGTTGTGAATCGTGCACAAAAAGTTAATACTAATTAGAACTTATCTTTTATTATCATCATTATCATCATCAACATCATCCAAAAAAACTTAATATCCTCATGGCTTATCTATTTTGCTCTTCTGTGACATTTTCATCACATATTGACAGGCCTGGGCGTCTGTATCGTTTGTTCATCTCGTCCATGTTTGCGTGTTCACGGAATGAACATCAGGATAATACTGACGGGATTGTGTACAGTATATATTAATATATATATATATATTATATATATATATATATATATATATATATATATATATATATATATATATATATATATATATATATATATATATTTATATATATATAAGAACATTAGAAAATAAGGAAGTTACAAGAGGCCGTAAGACCTACAGAATGTAGTTCCTATATATCGCAAGCGTCGTCACATTTATCTTTAGTTTTAGGCGTGATTTATTTAGTTTTCGCGCTGATCAAGAACATATTGTTAAACATTACAACATTGAAGGCCTTTGCTCCAAGGACGAGGAGTTTTTTAACTTGTATTGCTTATTCAAATCGAAATAAGCGGCGCAGCCAGGAAAGGTATCGTACCAAGGGCGTTCATTAACCTTCAATCAAGTTCAAGAGGAGTGTTGCATAATGTTAAGTAATAAATAATCGAATACTATTGAAAAACCCGTTGTTACCACAACGATGAAAAATAGGTATGAAGTTTTCTCTGATACAGAAACTTTAAACTCCCCATTGTCTTGGTTTAAAGCTTTCCCAACGTTCAGTTCAGAAAAAATAAAGACACCATTTGCTTTTCCTCGCTGGCTATCAGATGTGTCGTGGTATCCCCTGGCGCGCTGTTATTGGCCAGCGATGGGGGCGTGTTTTGCTCCCATGCTATGCCGGTCGTGGGAAGGCGGCAGCACAACCAGGAAGTTGTTGCATCGACACTGATAATGTTATGTCAACTTTGGAATCAACGTTGCAGATGTTCGGAGCAGCTCGGCAGGTTCAAGGGGCGCGTGGCAGGCCGCTGCTCACACCGTCACCGCAGCTATAGCTGCCTCATATTGCCACACGTTGCGCCGGGCCTTAGCAGCTCCCTCCCTCCTTGTCCATCGCGGGGGAGGGGAGGGCGTGGAGTACAGGGAAGGAGAATTTGATCAACAAAAGAAGGATAATAACACTTTCATGTGGTTATGAGTAACATCAAGAAGGATATCAACTACAACAACACAATAATGAGATGAATTTAATGGATAAGACGAAACGATAAAAAAACCGCTGATGATCATGATCATACTCATGATAATGATAACGACCATAGTAATCATGGTATCAATATTAACAACAATAATGATAACGATAATAGTAATATTAATAATTATAATAATAACAATGATGATAACAATGATAATAACAATTATAATGGTCATGATAATATGGTAGTAATGATAATAATAGTGATATTACTAGTGTTATAATTTTCATCACCATTTACAATATTATCATTGTCATTATCATCATTACAAAGTCATCATTGATATTATAATTATAATGAAATTATTATTCTTATTATTATCATTACTATTGGTATCTATATCATCATTATTTTGTTATTATTATTGTTATTTATGTTATTACTATTATCATTATCATTGTTGACATTAGTATTATAGTTGGTATTACTATTATCATGATAGTGATAACAACAACAGCAGCAGCACACCGCCAAGTAGAGCATGGCAGGGCGCAGCGTAAGGCGTGGTGATGAGTGCGTCCTGCGTCACTGCCATAACAGCCCCGCCCCCCCGCCCCCCCCCGCCTCGTCATGCCAGTTTATTATGCCTTCTCCCTCCCCACCATTGCCTCCCTTCTGCCTTCCCTTCATTACGTCGCTATCCTCCCTCCGTCCTCTTCCCTCCCCCACCACTGCGTCCCTTTTCTCTTCTTGCCTCTCCTTCCTGTTTCCCCGTCCCACCTGCTCACCGCTGCGTCACACACCTGCAGGCTCTGCTGCAACGCATCACTTCTGCTCCAGTGTTTCCTTGGTTTCGTATGCAGAGCTGGTGACATGCACATACTCTCTCTCTCTCTCTCTCTCTCTCTCTCTCTCTCTCTCTCTCTCTCTCTCTCTCTCTCTCTCTCTCTCTCTCTCTCTCTCTCTCTCTCTCTCTCTCTCCTCTCTCTCTCTCTCTCTCTCTCTCTCTCTCTCTCTCTCTCTCTCTCTCTTCTCTCTCTCTCTCTCTCTCTCTCTTCTCTCTCTCCTCTCTCTCTCTCTTCTCTCTCTCTCTCTCTCTCTCTCTCTCTCTCTCTCTCTCTATATATATATATATATATATATATATATATATATATATATATATATATCATTATCAAGACGCATGAAATGTTAAGGGAAACTGTTAATCTGTCTTGCAGTCATCTCACTGTAACTTTTGACTTGTTCATTACCATTGACAACGATGTAAATTTTCTTCGCCTATTAATTATTTTTTTCTCAACTTCAGTTCTAGATTGTAATGTTTTCGTTTGTCTTTGCCGTCAAGTATTTTTTCAAGGCCACGCTCGTCTCTAGCGGGATCTTTTGTTGTCGCGTCAGTGTCAATCTTTCCTTCGACCTGGCGCCGTGATCACATTTTGTTCCGATTGTCATCTCGAACTTGCGACGCAATTTATTGTTGCCACCACTGCCTCAAGACCCCCCCGTCACACGACTTAATGTGCAGAATGTGCAGCTGGAGGTTTGTGTCACCTTTACATGCCTCGGGTGCCCAATGTGTCTCTACACGTCACCTTCATTTCTGTAACATTACTATCATATACTTAGAAAACATCAACTGTAAATCTCACATCGCATCTCTTGCCAAATCAGCTTCGCAAAGTTAGGTGTATTGTGGCGTCTGCGTCCAATTTTTTTTCCCTCCCATTTGCTTCCTCTGTACAGGGGCCTTATTCGCTTATATATGGAGTATGCATCTCGTGTTTAGAAAGATCCACTCATACAGCTCTCCTAAACAGGGTTGAGTCGAATGTTTTTCGTCTCGTGAACTCCCCTCCTCTGATTGACAGTCTTCAATCTCTCAATCACCGCCGCAATGTTGCCTCTCTTGCTATCTTCTACCGTTATTTTCATGCTCACTGCTCTTCTGAACTTGCTAACTGCAGACCACCTCCTCTTGCATCCTCGCTGCACAAGACGTTTTACGTCTTAAGGCCGGTTCCCACTATCCCGCTTGTACGGCCGCCGTACAACAACAATAACGTCACAATGACGTCACAACAAAGTCTACCGCACCGCCGTACCGCTGTACGGCCGCCGTACAAAGTTAAATTCAAGTCATCTCTCCCGCTCGGCGGTGTCCGCTCGAGCGGAGTTGCCAACTGTGCCCAATTACCACAAATACCACTCAAGCATTGATGATGGTGACGTCATTGTTGTTGTACGGCGGCCGTACAAGCGGGATAGTGGGAACGGGCCTTTACTCGCATCCCTATTATGTCCATATTCCTAATGCAAGAGTGACGAGTCAACTAGTATCTTCACTTTTTCATCCCTTTCACTTGTAAACTCTGGAAATCTGTACTTGTTTCTATTTTTCCACCTTCTTACGACTTAAATACTTCATGAGAGGAGTATCAAGACACCTCCCAAACTAAATTGGCCAACCCACTTTCAGAATTAAGTCTCTTACTATCTGCTTTGCAGGGGCTGGCAGCTAGTGGTTTTTTTTTTTTTTGTGCCCCTGGCAAGTTCCTTGTGATGTAAACAAAAAGAAAGAAACAAAAAAAGCCCGTGATCATGTCCCTTGCACCTATGCCATTTTAGGCCATGCAAGTGTGTCCATCTAGTCATCTAACAATCCATCCACTTACCTGCTTGCCTGGCCCCTCATCTTACTCCCTCAATCACATCATTATCTTCGTGATGCACATATATAATTCCACCTCTCCATGTGATGTGCATCTTGTGGTAGTTGATCAGTTTTTTTCTTCAATCCTACTGGTTCAATGCTGTTCATGTGTGTGTGTGTGTGTTGCTTTATTGTGGCTTTATTAATGTTTGTTTGTGTGTGTGTTTCAAGAGAAGAGAGAGAGAGAGAGAGAGAGAGAGAGAGAGAGAGAGAGAGAGAGAGAGAGAGAGAGAGAGAGAGAGAGAGAGAGAGAGAGAGAGAGAGAGAGAGAGAGAGAGAGAGAGAGAGAGAGAGAGACGCAGACAGACCGAGAATAAAACATAAAGATCACTTGTATAAATAGAATCACGGGAAGAGAAATAGAAACGGAGAACATTTACGAGCGCGCGATGAGGTGAAACAGGAGCCGACTCAGAACCTGAAAATAATAAACAAAATAAATATCATGAAAATTAAGAAAAATACAAGGAAACAAAAGTGTCCCGAATGAAAAATATCAATACGGTGACGAGAAAATTAAATAAAACATCAAAATACACCTTGGAAAGACGAACGAGAGGAAAGGAACATGAGAAAGGAAGGAAAGAAGGAGGGCTGAGGAAGGAGAGGGAGAGAGGACGATATTAGAGCTCATGATGGAGGGGCGTGAGGGGCGTGGTTCCCTCTATTGGTTGGGTGAGGAGTGGCGAGGGCGTGATGAGGACCTCCACCCTTCTCTCTCTCTCTCTCTCTCTCTCTCTCTCTCTCTCTCTCTCTCTCTCTCTCTCTCTCTCTCTCTCTCTCTCTCTCGCTCGCTCTCTCTCTCTCTCTCTCTCTCTCTCTCTCTCTCTCTCTCTCTCTCTCTCTCTCTCTCTCTCTCTCTCTCTCTCTCTCTCTCTCTCTCTCTCTCTCTCCCCATCACAGTGAATTTGTATTTTCGAGTGTGTGTGTGTGGTGTGTTTATATGTCTGTCTGAATGTGTGTGTGTGTGTGTGTGTGTGTGTGTGTGTTGTGTGTGTGTGTGTGTGTGTGTGTGTGTGTGTGTGTGTGTGTGTGTGTGTGTGTGTGTGTGTGTGTGTGTGTGTGTGTGTGTATCTGTATGTGTGTATGTGTGTGTGTCATCTGGCCCAATCACTAAGATCACATTATAAAAAGAAAACCTCGCAAATATGTAAGGAATGTGGGTTATTTGGACTTCCGGTGTGGGGGAGTGGGTTAGGCGGATGGTCCTGGTGATGAGGGAGTGATGGGCGGAGGTGGGCGGTGAAAGCTTGGATTGTAGGGAATGTCTAAAAGGGAGTAAGGAAGGAGGGAGAAAGTATGGGTAATAATGAGAGGCGCGGTGGCTGGTGGTGGTGGTGGAGGTCTCGCGAGGGACTGTGGATGAAAGGGACTGGCTTGAGCGAGGGGGCTTAGGTGACGGTGGGTTTGGGAGGAAAGTGGCCTTAGCAAGAAAAATAATAAATCTACATTATGACAGCCTCCTGAGGGTTGTGGTGGAAGTGGTTGTGAGGTGGTGGGAAATAGTCGCGTTGCAGGGGTGTGTCCGGGCAGCTGTTTGTTGATGTGGTATAGTGATGTTTGTGGCATTGAAGTGGTTGTTATAATTGTTTAGGTAATCAGGTTATGTTTAGTCTGAAGCATGCTCTGGTACTTTTCTTTGGTACTTTGGTTACTTTCTTTCAAATACACTGTTTTTGCCATTACTTTATATATGCTTATGATGAGGAGGGAGTAATGAAGTCCCGATTTTGTCTCTGATTACATAATTTATCGTGTGGAGAAAAAAATCATTAATGCACTCTCGGAAGATGATAATGATAATGATGATATTACCACCACGTCCCTGTGTCAGGTACTGGCCTTTAGTCGCCTCCAAACGCATTTGCATGACCCAAGGCAACTAGCAATGTAAATGAGCCGATTATCTCACGGAAATATGCGGCTGACGTGTTGGGCTTTGAAGTGTCAGACGCTCATATCTCTCACCTGCCTGCCCGCTTTTCTATTTCTTTATTTTTTTCTCTCTCGTTATTTATCTCTGGCTTACTAGGCTTACTATAGAAGCAACGTGACTCACTGCAATATGACAGAGATTGCCTCAGTGTTATCATGAAATATCCAATTTTTCTAAAGAGTGATATCCATAAATCCACTTAAAATATTTATGCACCGTTGAGTGGCCTAAGAACACCCACATGCCTAGTCCATTAACTCTACCTTCGACTGCGAGTGCATTGGAGGACGCAGGGGGGCGGCATGAGCCTAATCACAGGCGTCACTATCAAAATCCTGCCTGCGCCACCACGGGGGAGGGTCAACCATCACAACCCCTGGAGGTCACTGCCTACAGGCGCTATAGGCAAGGATGTAAAAAACCCATTTGTCAATGGAAAACCCCGGGAGCGAGTGGGGATCGAACGCCCGACCACAGAATGGCCTGATTACCGATCGCATAAATGTGTCTGTATTTGTGTGTGTGTGTGTGTGTGTGTGTGTGTGTGTGTGTGTGTGTGTGTGTGTGTGTGTGTGTGTGTGTGTGTGTGTGTGTGTGTGTGTGTGTGTATTTGTTTGTGTCATTTGCATCTCTCTCTCTCTCTCTCTCTCTCTCTCTCTCTCTCTCTCTCTCTCTCTCTCTCTCTCTCTCTCTCTCTCTCTCTCTCTCTCTCTCTCTCTCTCTCTCTCTCTCTCTCTCTCTCTCTCTCTCTCTCTCTCTCTCTTTCTCTCTTTTTTTTTCTCTCTCTCTGTATCAAATGTTACTATTCATGATTGCGCTGACGAAAGTTCATTCACATTTCCATACTTATATATTGCACCTCCTTTTTTTTAGTGAACCACTTCTTGTGGTTCACCATGAAACCATGGAGAAACCATGTGGTTTTCTTTTCACTCTCGTTATACATATATTCCATACAGCTCGTATGATTCACACTTTCCATCTTTTCTTGTTTCTCTTTGTCATTCCTTTCTGTAGCAATTACAGGTATTACGTAAACGCTTTCTTCATCGTGAATACAATTAGGAGTAGATAAAAGAAAAGCACCTTATTTTTACTCGCTTCTTAATATCTTATCATTACCATAAAGAGAATGTTCATAGTAAAGTGCGTGCGTATTTTGTGAATGACAGCAGTGTTGTGTACTTATTAGCTAGTTGCGAGGAGTTACTAGCAAAGGATTATAAGGCACTAATGAGTGTTAAAGTTGTGATGCCGATGTTGAGTTGTTTTAGAAACTCGTGATGGGTTTTAGGTTTAATTGAGAATTATTCC
This sequence comes from Chionoecetes opilio, assembly GCA_016584305.1. Classification (NCBI taxonomy): domain Eukaryota; kingdom Metazoa; phylum Arthropoda; class Malacostraca; order Decapoda; family Majidae; genus Chionoecetes; species Chionoecetes opilio. The sequence continues at coordinate 101,777 of JACEEZ010019239.1, read as the reverse complement.
GTTCTTAGAGGGTTTTATGAAGATATTAGAGAAGGGTCGTGTTACTTTAGGGATGTGGCGCCACATTCTGAAGTGCAGGAGCTCCTAAATACATTGACGCATAATATTGTATCACTGGTTTTTTTATGTTATTCAATATTTAATTATTGTAAATTTGTCATCAAAGCATACATTTTATATTAACAAAATAGAGGTTTGCTGCAGAGATGTGGCAAAACTGTGCCTCTGGTTGTGAGAAGAAGGTGATGATTAGCAACTTATAGTGTATGGGCGTAGACGCCGTAGAGATATTAGTGCACGATCCAGGTAGTATTTAAGTAAGTTGAATAGGCAGTAGTCATAGTCTTTGTATTACAGCCTGTGGAATGTGATGAATAGTTATAATAAAGATTTGTATTTCGGAAGGATTGTCTTGTCAAGGCATCATTCTCTGTCAACTAACACCCCTATCCTACTTTTTTGCAGGGTTCGGCTGATTCGAACTACTCGCAGCCGTCTTCGGACCTGTCGTTGGACGAGGAAAGAGAGAACATCAGGCGTGAGACAGAGAGACAGGCGCTAACGCAACTGGATAAGGCAAGGGTGAGACAGTTGTTGTGATACGCCATCTGCGTATCCGCATGCATAAGAGAGAGAAGAAAAGCGAAAGAGAGAGAAGAAAATCAGTAATGTGTCTGACTAATGCTTTCCCGCCACACCTATAGCTAATGCTGCCTCGGTACTCGCCACGCTGCCTCACACACACACACACACACACACACACACACACACACACACACACACACACACACACACACAAACAAACACACGGGCCATTACCCCACACACATAATACTGCCTTAATATGTACATTTTCTCACCTAGCAACTAAAACACATCAGCTAAACACCAAGCAAAGCCCCCAGTTGTCAGCCGATGTTCTGAGTCTGTGTACACCTAACACATCCTACCTATACCGCCCTCCTGTAGGGGCGGCGTGGTACTCCTCCTCGAGGTTGGGGCTTCCCGCACATAACAGAGGAAGAGGCGCTCTCGCAACTGGAGAAAACCAGGGTGAGGCGTTTATCGATGAGTCAGAGAGAGAGAGAGAGAGAGAGAGAGAGAGAGAGAGAGAGAGAGAGAGAGAGAGAGAGAGAGAGAGAGAGAGAGAGAGAGAGAGAGAGAGAGAGAGAGAGAGAGAGAGAGAGAGAGAGAGAGAGAGGAGAGAGAGAGAGAGAGAGAGAGAGAGAGAGAGGAGAGAGAGAGAGAGAGAGAGAGAGAGAGAGAGAGAGAGAGAGAGAGAGAGAGAGAGAGAGAGAGAGAGAGAGAGATTATTACTCTGAAATACACATACGAGTACACTTAATGGCCCATGCGGTTGATGTTTCCAATTCCTTGTCTTTCAAAATGAATCTTACATAATATATTATGTGCATTGGACACGTTGTAGCGCGTTAAATAGTTATTGAAAAATGTTGTGTTCCACATGTATGTTTGAACAGTCATTGAGTGTTACCACGTTTATCTCTTAATATGTGGTGCCTTCTTTGCGTTTTGGACACGATCTGTGTCACCTTACAGTGGACAATTAGGCTTAACCATCATTGAAGATAATGAAAACAGACAATTGCGATCGCGCAATAAATATATATATATATATATATATATATATATATATATATATATATATATATATATATATATATATATATATATATATACATATATATATATATATATATATATATATATATATATATATATATATATATATATATATATATATATTAATTTGACT
>JACEEZ010019239.1:85000-95000 GCA_016584305.1 Chionoecetes opilio | reverse complement strand
CCATAATCGACGAAAGGTAGCATTTTACGGGATTATTCTAAGATTTAATGAATCGGCGTCAGTCTTATCCTACGATGGGTGGTGCCGGGAATTACTAGTGACTGCGACGTGCGGGTCCTTGTAAGTCATCAATAGCAGCCAGAATGTGACGCACATCTGTCGACGCCTCGTCGCCTGCCTTCCCATCAATCAGAGGAATCTTATGTCGCGCTGAGCATCGTTGCTTAATCACGCCATTGCTACGACAAATCTCGACCTGTGAGCAGTTAGCTGGTGGCCGCGGAGGATGGCCGAGACATGCATCGGGGAACCTTGTGGCTGGCAGGGATACAACTCTAGTATTTCGTTAAGCACTTCACCAGCACCTGTCTGGAACGTAATCCAGCGCTCATTACAGACGTTGCTCGGCAGCCTCATTGTTACGACCGCCATATTTCACTTCGACATTAGAGGTATTCACTGCACAGTTTACTTCTGCAGCTACAGGTCATTAAGGACGTTGAGGGAATATTTTACTTCATGCTGTCGCTGCAGCTGAAGGGGAACGCCTCTATAGGGTTCCTATGCCCGTTCCTCCTAGGATGTGGCCACATATACCGTCACCGCCTCTCCTCGTCCCCATCGATCGCGTCACAGCAAGTAGGATGCGGTGAATCTTCTTGTTGTCGGCACCGTTGTGGCTGCTGGGAAATGGACCACTGCACTAAGCATTAAGACCGCGTTGTAGATGCCCATGAATCTCGATCAGATAGATCATTTGTGGACCAGAGGGCTCTAGCAACCAATAATTATTCTAGCCCAAACAAGCTAAATATGAGTGTTTCTATGTTGAATATCAGGTTTTTACTAACAAAACTAAATGTTTTGATATACTCACGGCCTTGTTAGGAAGATATGTTATACGAAATATGGTGTACAAATATATTTAATTGTCTGTAGTTTTCATCATGTTTTTTTTCAAACATTTGAACTCGCAACCATCATTCCAATAGTTTATCGTCTTTAGGCATGCATGAAGGTAGTATCTCCACTCAATTTTTTTTTAATGTTTCCTTAAAAATCATCTGAAAGACAGGAGTTAAACATACATTTATACACTTTATTTAGAATAATATACCTTCCTAACAAGGCCATGAATATATCAAATATATCAAAACTCTTAGTTTTGTAAGTGAAAACCTGATATTCAACAGCAACACTCATATTTACCTTTTTTGGGCTAGAATAACATAGATAATTATTGGCCGCCAAAACCTTCTTGTACGCAAATTACCTAGCTGATCGAGAATTATAGTCATTTAATTAATGTTTCTTATTCTTTAGTGCAGTTTCCATAAAAAAAAAAATAATCCCTCTTTTTCCACCCTGGCAATTATGTACAGTCAACCTGTTGGAGGCTCTGAAACCATGTTGGATACGTGACCTATAGGAGGCGAAAACTTGCACTGGCACTGTTTAACCCCTTGAGGCCCAGAACGTAATTTCCATTGTAATTTGGGTACCATTAGACGATCTTTAGTGAGTATAAGCAATGTTTTATAGATATGACCTGTTTAGTATCCTTTTCCACTAGTTAATTTGGTTTATTTAGTTACTATTTCGTAATTTTATGGATAACAACAGACGATTTTATATAGAAAAGGAAAGATATGGGCGTGAAAGGGTTAATAGGACTTATGCGCACACACACACACACACATATTATATGTATATGTATATTTATACGTATATATATATATATATATATATATACATATATATATATATATATATATATGTATATATGTAATAATATATAATATATATATATATATATATATATATATATATATATATAGATGTATATTTTATATATGTAATATATATAATATATATATATATATATATAATATATATATATATATATATATATATATATATATATATATATATATATATATGTAATATATAATCTCTCTCTCTCTCTCTCTCTCTCTCTCTCTTCTCTCTCTCTCTCTCTCTCTCTCTCTCTCTCTCTCTCTCTCTCTCTCTCTCTCTCTCTCTCTCTCTCTCTCTCTATTATATATATATATATATGTGTGTGTGTGTGTGTGTGTGTGTGTGTGTATATGTGTGTGTGTGTGTATGTGTGTGTGTGTGTGTGTGTGTGTGTGTGTGTGTGTGTGTGTATGTGTGTGTGTGTGTGTGTGTGTGTGTGTGTGTAAATATAATATAACAGATAGATAAATAACAAATTAAATAGATACTAAAGATAGCTATAAAGATAGATACATAGATAGATAGATAGATAGATAGATAGATAGATAGATATGGACGTACATTTTTTGGACGTTTTTATTTATGGAATAGTGAACAATAATTCACACACGGCCTGAATACGCGCTGGACACGTGACCACCAGTTGTTACCCTCCCGGAAAGACCTTTTGGCTCATAGTGACCAATCTTTGGGTAAGCTGGGAACCCACACACCTCACACACCCATTTCCATGCTCAAGGGAGACAGTAATTGGCCGCGTTTCCAGGTAAAGATCGAGCCATGAGCGAGGCTGGAACCAGCGCGCATCAAACGACACACTGCATACATTTACTAGTGTACCACACGGGCAGTGTGTGTGTGTGTGTGTGTGTGTGTGTGTGTGTGTGTGTGTGTGTGTGTGTGTGTGTGTGTGTGTGTGTGTGTGTGTGTGTGTGTGTGTGTCTTCGTGCCACTGTACGCAGCAACCGCGGAAGTCACGGTGTGCTGTATCAGGCTCGGCCAAGTGGTCCTCAAGGATACCTACTCGCGGTCCTATCTCATTCGCGGTCTGATTACTAATTGGATAAGGCGGTGAGATCGTCAGATGGTGACGTAAGTCAAGCCCCATAACAGGCTGCCTAGGAGATTCTGGTCTCCGCCTGCAGCAGCACCTGTCCTCCCGCATCTCATGAGGGGAACCGTGCTGTAGCGTGCAACTTCTTTCTCCTGGGATTGTCCCGCGTGGGAAAGACACTGGCTTGAGCAGGCAGCAAACTGATATCCCTTCGTCCCACGCTAGAGTTTCATAGGGGAGGCGGTGGCCAAGTGGTTAGCGTCTTGGAGTGGTGAGCTCAATGTTCCGAATTTCCCCCGGCAATCCTGCCGGGGACTCTCTTTCGACCTTCTTTAATGCGGTCGACAAGAGCCAGGTAGGGGAGCAGAAGGTCCCGAGTTCAAATCCCACCAAGGAGAAACTGTCAAATCCATAGTCGAGTGACTGAAGAAACCCGCATGCAGCTATACCTCTTCTCCGACTGCGAGTGCGACGGAGGAGACACCAGGTGGCAGAATGAGCCTGACTGAGGATCAGAACATCACAGAAAACGGGATCTTCACCTAAGACCACAGGTATCACTATAAAAATCCAGCCTGCGCCACTAACGGGCGAGAGCGACCGACATCATGACTTTCCAGAAGGAGATTCATGATGTCTACAGGCGCTATAGGCTCCAACGTAAACAAAAACAACAACAAAAAAATAGTGAAGAAAAGAAAAGTGAAAAGTGAAGAAAAGTGAAGAATATTCATATTGAAATATCTTGCTGGTATTGACTTTCCTATGCAGTGTTGCGTAGCTATGTTTATTTATTTCAAGGTAAAAGTATAGTAGCAGAGTGTTGAGGTGTTTTCACAATATTTTACGTTATTACTTAGAACATGCGTAGCTTAGCGTAGCACTTACTACTTGCTGCTTTAAATGGAATGTGGCAATGGTGTGTGGTCACTCGATGCTCACCTGTTAATGGTTGACCGCTTTTATCCGGTACGTGACTGGTGTGTGGCCATAGGTGTTAGAAGTTGGTCCCTTGCCAGTGGTGTTTGTGTGTTCCTTTGTCAGTGATGTGTTTCGTTCCTCTCATGATAGCGTGTGGCTGTACCGCTGTTTTATGGTGTGTCTGTTCCGCCCTTTATTGTCGTCCATATCCTCTGTTGTCGTTGTGTTCGTTGATTCCTTGAATGTGATGTCGAGTCGGTCCCCAGTGGGTGGTGTGTGGTCGCCTCGAGGATGCTGATTCACATTTGCTCTCTTTCCATGATGCGTTTCATGTCATTGAGTATGTTTGGATCTTGAAAACAGAAATCGGGTATGTTCCTCATTTGTGATGTATACCCGAAGCTGCTCTCCCTACGAAGATCACTCCTGCACTTCTCTCTGGTATACCTGTACTAACATCACGAATAACCCCCAAGCTTGTATGCCCTCGCTGACTCCTGATTCGTGCTGGAATGTTCTCCTCACAAATACCTCCCCTTAACGCCTCATTGTTACACATCTGCTGCTTGCAGAAAGTAACCACTTATCTTCTCCATCCCTGCTTTAGCTTATGTCACTGCTGCTGATGCTATTGCTGCCACATGTCCAGCCTAAAAAAAATAGTTTTCTCATGTTTTTTCAGATTTTTTTCTACTTAGTTGTAACTTAGTCATGACCAAGTATTTAGCATGGTCAGTAGACTTTGCTTATGAATATTTTGGTTAGATTGTATTCATTCACATATATATTACAATTGAATTATAATTTCAGTTTATGCCAATTTTTGCATTTGCCAACCTGTATAGTGTATAAATAGGCTTCAGAACCCATACAGAGCAAGAAGACATGTCTATATATGCATCTATTTGAGTTTGACGCGGCCAAAAGAGTAGCGAGGCAGTGTTACTACTACTTCTACCAGCCTCGCCGCCCTCTACCTGCTTCCCCTTGTGTCACGGTAGAGTCCTCGCCGCGGGGCTGGTGGAATCAGGCGCAGGACAGAGGGTCAGGCATACGTCACGCTCCAGAAGTCATTGGTGAGTCGCCAAGTCCGGCTCTGTTCTGTGTGTCGCTGCGGTGTGCTTCTCACCTACTGCGGTACATTTACCTGTGTGGCGCAATGTTCGCATTAGTGTGTACGTTTTCTTCCCTGCGGAGTGAGTGTGCACGTCGCCAAGGTGGTCACTTAGATGTGGCTGGCACTATCCTCACAGGCAGAATGTGGCGTGGCGCTCAGTCATGGTAGTTTGTGAAGTCTTGACCGTCCCAGCTGATAGTACTATAGACAGTCCTAGAAGATTGTGTGTGTGTGTGTGTGTGTGTGTGTGTGTGTGTGTGTGTGTGTGTGTGTGTGTGTGTGTGTGTGTGTGTGTGTGTGTGTGTGTGTGTGTGTGTGTGTGTGTGTGTGTGTGTGTGTGTGTGTGTGTGCGTGCGTGCGGAGTTGGGTAAGTGATTACAGAGTGTCACGTTATGAATCTTACCATGTGTGTTTCATTAACGGGCAGCGTCCATTTTTACTTTATTCATAATATCTTAGACCTGCAGGCATATGTGTAGGTGTATTTGCATATATATATATATATATATATATATATATATATATATATATATATATATATATATATATATATATATATATATATATATATATATATTATGTGTGTGTGTGTGTGTATGTATTGTATGTATGTATGTATGTCCTATGTATATCTTTGGATGAATATATGTATGTACAGCGGGCCACCCTAAATGACTAGCATATACTCGTAGAGGCTTCCCTAACATCTCTAAGGACCTGATGTAAGTAGCAAGATCATTTTTGGTGTGCGCATATAAAATTATAGTTAGGATGTGTAGCTCCACTAGCGCTAGATTTTTCCTTGATGCACGTCAGCCAGACTCCTGCGACCACACTGGGCCGTCACGACACCTGCAGAAGTTGGGGCTCGTGAATGCAGCCAACCTTCCTGATGACCCGCGAGCCACTTGGGTCTGTTGCCCCTTTACTTGTGGAGGTTGCGTGGCGTGCCCTTGTGGTTAAAGGAAGTTAACTATCTATACACCAAAGACTTCAGTCTCCCCAGACTTCCCAGATCCCTAAAGTCATTCCATGCTTCTATTTCCCACGCTCACTCACCTCCCTCAACCCTAGCCTCCCAACTTCATTACTCTCCCAATTCTTGGCGAAACCCTCTCCCTGTTCATCTATGGCTTTCCCTGGATGCACCTTTTCCTCCAAACCTCGACCCACCCCAAAACCCCATCCACCCCAACCACCAAACCCGAATCTGCCATCATACACCTGAATATCGTCACCATTCCGCTCTGGCATACACAACATTCAACAGTGATAGATGGTATTCTATTACATGCACCACATCACACAACACACACACACAACACTACACACACACACAACATCAGCACACCAGTCACAAATCGCAAAATAACACATCACATTGTGCACACAGATGCACACAAACATACACACAACCTTACACAACACACACACAACACACACACACACACACAACACACACACACACACACAACACACAAGCTACTGTCAATATTTTGACCACAGGACATCTACATACACAATTTCACTACACAATGCTACATACACACAACTCACATTAAAACGCATCACATTGATTACACAACAAAACACCACACACCAACACACACACACAACAACAAATCATGATATTCTACACATGCTACATCTTACAAACCACAAAACAATCACCTACTGTCGCTACTATACAACAACACAACACACACAGTCACATCGACAACACACACACTCACCAGGACGCACAACACACACACACACCACCACACACACACACACACACACACACACACACACACAACACACACACACACAACCACACACACACACACAACACACACACACACACACACACACACACCACACCACACACACACACACACACACAACACACACACACACACACACACACACACACACACACACCACACACACACACAACACACAACACACACACACACACACACACACACACCACACACACACAACACACACACACACCACACACACACACACACACACACACACACACAACACACACACACACACACACCACACACACACAACAACACACACACACACACACACACCACACACACACACACACACACACACACACACACACCACACACACACACACACACACACACACACACACACACACACACACACACCACAACACACACACACACACCCCCACACACACCACACACACACACACAACACAACAACCCCACACACACACACACACACACACAACACACACACACACACACACACACACACACACACACACACACACACCACACACACCACACACACACACACACACACAACAACACACACACCACAAAACACACACACACACACACACACACACACACACACACACACACCACAATTTGACTATTTCTTCCATGGTATTGTGTTTTATTTGTCTAATATCTTCTTAGTAAATTTGGAGAAATCTGTCAGTATGTGTTAACAGCCTAACGAAAGGAAAAAACTATACAAGACACGTGTGTTCCGGTGTGAGTTATCAGGGAAGATTATCGCCAGGAATCTACAAATCCAAGGTCAAGTGTGCTGTGCAAGGAGGGATCAGGTGTGTGAGGTAAGGGGACTCCCCTCAGCCTCAATATCAATACCATGAAGGACGTGCCTCAGCGGCCCGGCCAGAAGAGAGGGAGGGGAGAGGAAGGGTAGTGCAGAGACGACAACGCAGGTCGATGATGCTTGAGAGCCGATGTCACGTTTATAACTTGTTTTACGTAATTATCATCAGTGACTGAAACATATAGAAATTTGGCACCCACTAACTTAACTTGAGAGTATCAGCACACATTTACGTAATGAGAAAATGCTTAATGCTTAACAGGGGGGTGTTGTCTTAAAGTGAGGACGTAATGGATTTTGTTGATTTTTAGTTGACGAGGCATAGAGTTAAATTAATTTTTCGATCATTGCATAGCTAGCAAAAGCTGCATAAATCGTCGCAGACAGACGACACCCCTGAGTGTGTGCCAAGTTGCCACCACCGACCAAATATTTCCCCCAAATTGGAGGCTGCTGCGATACACCTCCGCCCAGCGTCCAGTTGTCATTAGGGGACATAATCCAGCGGCTAAGTGTCATTATTGAACCGAATCATGAACTTTATGATAACAGCATGTAACATGGTACACTGTTAGTATACATCATAATGAACATTTTAAAGATTGAAGGCATTCTAGATCTGCCCTCTGTCGGCCCTGGCGGCCATTTTGGAAAATGGCCCCTCTCAATTCTGAATAAATATTTGTAAATCATATCACACAACTCAGGTATCGCAAATACATAAGAAAGGCATGCCTATTTATGTTGTATACCCTGATGAATCTATTAGGACCACTAATGCGATCCCATAATTATGTTTTAGTGCCATATTTTAAGAAAAAGTGAAATTTCATCAAGTGACCGCATCTGCATTGTACAAACATCGTCAGGAAGCGTATACTGACTACCAAATATGTCCACACGAAGGTCCTGCTGTTTCATTCGAAGAATGGTGCTGGATTAGAGCAGCACAAAACCCACAGTTTCATTTATGGCAGCTTGTTCTGAGAATACAGTTGGCAGTACTCACCTGGGATAGATCTGCACATGATGGCAACTTTATTTTGTATGTGGATGCACTGACACATCTTCCATGGCTTTTTCACGCTCTAGATCACCACAGTTATGCACGTTCTGTAGCCATTCACCTGCGCGACCTAATAACACTACGTGAGAAGCAACCAGACATATATGCAGCAGTCTGGGAGGGTAAGTTTACCAATAAGAAGTCATATCGACCATTTTCCAGGATAGCTTTGGACGAAGGTCATGAGCAGATTGCCTGTGTGAAAGGAGAGGATGGAGCATTTGGCCTTACTGAAAAGCCTGCAGCACTACTGAGATGGATGGTAGTAGGACTAGAGATGGCAAGGGTTGTAGTTCCTGAGTCTACTTGACAAGAAGGAAGTAGACTCACCATCATCACCATTAGGACAAGCCAGCTACTCAGTTGTTGTTCACCAATCATATTAAGTCCCTCGTCGAAACAATGAAGAGTATGGGTAACCCGTTCTCTGATACCAGTGGTGATCTAATAGTACTCGACACGCGGGAGGTGGTAAATGCCGCAGTTGTTGATTCAATGCGCAAACTGGAAAAGCTAGGTAAAGAAAAATGCAACGAGTTCTTCGACAGCAGACTAGTTAAACGCACAGTTGGTATTAATGAAAGATTACCAAAGGACAAAGTACAGTTGTTCAGATCACGTACACTTAACGAAAAGTCGTGCACCCAGAAGCAGCTGCTCTACATGAAACTTGACCGCACTTTATTTTCAACATTGTATATTGCTTGCCAAGTACGTGATACTGATCTTGAATACTTTTCAAGCATGAAAATCATTCTTTTCCCCCCTCACTATCCGACTATGGACAACTTAAGAGTAAACACAAAAGCCGACCGCCTTCAGTGCCTGGAAAATGTGATCCCATACATGGATAATACTGAGAGCACGGAACCTGATGCAGATATGGTTGCTATTGATGGTGCAGTAATAGTAAATATAATGAAACCTGTCACAGCAAAGACATTCGATGAGTATGCATCTGAGTTCATGAACTACATAGGAAAACAGTTCAGAGGCTGTGTGCGCCGTGTTGATGTAGCCTTCGATACTTACAGACCCGACAGTCTGAAGGCGGCCACACGGACCAAGAGGCGTAAAGGCACACGAATGAGAGTGGAAGGAAAAAATATGTTACCTGGAAACTGGCAAAAAATCTACGGGAAGATGGCAACTAGACAGAACTGTTCAGTTTTCTAAGTGAACGAGTGACTGGGAAGCAATTCCATGGTTTAGTGGTCATGACTCTTGGAGATAAAGTGCGCAGCTCAGTACCGATAATTGAAGAACACTTGTCCCCTTGCACACAAGAGGAGGCAGACACTCGGATGCTTCTTCACGCTGTAGATGGTGCCACGCAGGGTTTGAAGAGAATCACGATCAAGACTGTTGACACTAATGTTGTTGTGCTAGCTGTCAGTCAAGCTAACAGGATAGGATGTGAACAGCTTAATAATGCCTTTGGAACAGGGAAGCCTTTCCGGTATATCGACGC
>JACEEZ010019239.1:72500-80000 GCA_016584305.1 Chionoecetes opilio | reverse complement strand
CCTTAAACCTGTTTGAGGGTGTTGGAGGTATCTGTAGAACAACACAAGGCATCCCGGGCTGCTACATTCAACGTAGTGGGTTTATTCCCTGGTTTGATTTATGTCATGTTTGATTAAAACTTATGATGATTTGTTTTGCCCATATAATTTGATTTTGCAGTGGGTTGCAGTAGAGAAGTAGCAGCTTTTCGCTAAGAGCATGCAGTAGGAGCATCTATGTAGTTTAACGGCCGTTGCTCATTGCTGCGGCCGGCGTGGCGTCACATTCTTGTGCCGGAGAGTTTCAGGCTTGTACAGTGCACAGCCTTGCGAACCTTAGTCCTGCATTTTGCATATATCTGTAAAATGTCCCTTGCACCTGCGGCGCTCAATGAATGCTCTCTGCGTCAGAGAGCAGCGCTGCACTTTGTGGCCTCTAAACCAACAATGTCCCTCTCCATCAGACCTCCGACACGCCTCAAGATACCACAAAATAGACAGTTCTCGCCCATCACTGGTCACGAGATTAATACCCCAAACTCACCTCAACATAATGAACACCAGATTGGCGGTTTGATATACATACAGTCACTGCATGGGAGAGAGTAGGTGCAAATCCTGTTGAAGATCTATTAGTAGAGCAAGGTTTCCTTCTTTAGTTCTGCGTCAGGATGTTTTACATGAGGTGTGTTGTGTGACAGGTCAAGAGCTGTCTGTCTGGCAAGGAGGGAACCAGTCTTGATCATTACATGAGCAATTGGATCGTAAAAAATACTATGGATAATACGAATGCAAAAGCAACGCAACAAAATTTAAACTTGAATGAAAAAATCCGTAGACCCGTAGTGGTCTACGGATTCTAAAGCATAAAACACAAATCTTACAATCTGATTCCCTTCTTATCATTGCATTACTAAAATGTTTTAACTTATTGCATTTAATATAATGTTGATTTGTTAGTCAAGTTGGCTCATTCATATTGATATGCCCCTAATTCTCCTTTCTTGCTGTTTTATTTTACTTATATTTATGATTTGTCTTACAATGGGCCTTTGCTCTTGTTTAGTCATTATGCTGACACTTCAGCTGACATCTGCCATTACCAGAATGATAATTTAGATTAATTAGAGCAACTGTTCTCACTTTGACAGTATTTCCTTTCATTTAATTGGATGAGAAATACCTGGTCAGCGCTGAGAGATATTCAGGAAGCTAGACCACATCACTGATTCACCTTGTCATATTGCTACATGTAATTTTTCTCTTTCCTTCCCTTACAAATTCATTCGCCTTGGGATGACCTTGACCTCTTGTAAGTACATGTGACCCTTCAGGAGCCACAGTTGTCCATTAGATATTTACTTTCCCCCACTTGGTTATAGATTGAAGTGCACTGTTTCCTGCCCTGCCCCAGCCCTTCCACCCTCTCCGTAATGTTTTGTTTTTTGCTTGGTTTGCAGAACTGAGCTCTAAGACGCTCCTGTATGATGCCACAGACCCGGGTTGGTGTCCCACTGAGTGACTTACTTATTGTTAGGCTCACTCACTGTCATCATTGTTGTAATTACTGGTATGGAGGTGCTCTTGCGTCCACATTTTAACAAAATTAACTAAACTCTAAAGGCCGAGTGGATCGGAAGTTGAATCACTTACACTGATCGACAGCAAGTTACTTTCACTGGTTTGTGGCGTCATCTGCTGTAGACTGTTAGATGCGTGACAAGTCAAAGTGTTTGCGTGACGCCAGACCCGACTGACTTACTAGACCATCCTCTTGGCTCTGCCTCCTTCTGCTCACACAACTGCGCCCACCTAAAATGTGGGCATCATCCATTCACCTATAGGCGAAGATTCTGCCTCTGCCCCTCGTGCTTGAACGACCAGGCCGGATGGAATTGTTGCATCGCACTCAGGAACATTATTTTTTAGATTAAATGTCTCTGCTAGTCAAATTTTTCATGATAAATATATATATATATATATTATATATATATATATATATATATATATATATATATATATATATATATATATATATATATATATATATATATATATAATATATATATATATATATATATCTTCTATAATAATATAAGCGAAAGTGTGTGTGTGTCTGTCTGTCCGCGATAGGTGCCGCCCCCTGTGGCGGAATCCCATTATATTGCACATTTTTGGAACCAGGTTGACTAGGGGAAGGTTTTAAGCCTACTTATAGGATCCGATCACTTTTTTTTTTTTTTTTTTTTTTTTTTTTAGCAGCCTATTAGCGAGAATGTGAAAAAAAGTGAGTTGCGAGAATTGAGGAAACCTTGATGTAGGGTGATGGGTAATGGGTGGGGTGATGGGTAATGGGTGTGGGGTGATGGGTGAGTGAATGGTGTGAAGGGTGGGGTGATGGGTGATGGGTGAGGGAATAGGTGGGGGGTGATGGGTAATGGGTGAGTGAATGGGTGTGTGGTGATGGGTAATGGGTGAGTGAATGGGTGGGGGGTGATGGGTAATGGGTGAGTGAATGGGTGGGGGGTGATGTGAATGGGTTGGCGTTAATACATACATTTCTACATCCATGATTTCAGGAAAGCTAGAAGGGGCTATCTGGAGAGTCTGTGTTTGGTGGGCCTTTGGCCCACCAAACACAGCCCTCCGCAATAGCCCTCCGCAGGAGCTAGCCAAAAAGGCCGCCCAGAGGGCGGCTTTGCGGCTAGTAATAATATAAGCGAAAGTGTGTGTGTGTGTGTGTCGTCTGTCTGTCTGTCTGTCTGTCCGCGATAGTTGCCGCCCCCTGTGGCGGAATCCCATCATATGTCACAGTTTTGGAATTAGGTTGACCAGGGGAAGGTTTTAAGCCCACTTATAGGATGATCCGATCACTTTTTTTTTTTTTTTTTTTAGCAGCCTATTAACGAGAACTGTGAAGAAGAAAAAGTGGGATGCGAGAATTGAAGAAACCTTGATGTAGGGTGATGAGTAATGGGTGAGTGAATGGGTGGAGTGATGGGTAATGGGTGTGGGGTGATGGGTGAGTGAATGGGTGGGGGGTGATGGGTGAGGGAATAGGTGGGGGGTGACGGGTAATGGGTGTGTGGTGATGGGTGAGTGAATGGGTGGGGGGTGATGGGTGAGGGAATAGGTGGGGGGTGATGGGTAATGGTTGTGTGGTGATGGGTAATGGGTGAGTGAATGGGTGTGTGGTGATGGGTAATGGATGAGTGAATGGGTGGGGGGTGATGGGTAATGGGTGAGTGAATGGGTAGGGGGAATACATACATTTCAGGAAAGTTAGAAGGGGCTATCTGGAGAGTCTGTGTTTGGTGGGCCGAGGTGGTGGGTAATGGGTCTATCTGGAGAGTCTGTGTTTGGTGGGCCGAAGGCCTACCAAACACAGGTGGTGGGTCAAAGGCCCACCAATGTCCCTCCGCAGGAGCTAGCCAAAAAGTCCGCCCGGAGGGCGCTTTGCTTTCAGGAAAGTTAGAAGGGGCTATGATGTGAATGGGTTGGCGTTAATACATGCATTTCTACATCCATGATTTCAGGAAAATAGAAGGGGCTATCTGGGGAGTGTGTTTGGTGGGCCAAGGGCCCACCAAACACAGGTGGTGGGCCGAAGGCCCACCAATAGCCTCCGCAGGAGCTAGCCAAAAAGGCCGCCCGGAGGGCGGCTTTGCGGCTAGTATATATTAATATATATATATATATATGTATATATATATATATATATATATATATATAAATATAATAATATATATAATATATTATATATATATATATATATATATATATATATATATATATATATATATATATATATATATATATATATATATATTATATATAATAATAATATATATTATATATATATATATATATATATGTATATATATTGTTGTTTACCACATTTTGTGGTATACATAAATATAAGCATCTGCCATGGTAACAGGCTCTCCATCCTAACATTCTCCCTCTCATGTATCAAAGTCATGTTACCATTTCTATTTTCATAGCAGTTCACATCATATTTCTTTTCTTTGTGTGTGTTTTTCTTCATATTGATCCTATTATCAGTCTCAGATTCAGGATTTTACACATGGGGGTTTTGCAGATTGGACTGCTCGCGTGGTAGCATAGGCAGGACTTATATAGTGACGCCTTTGATGATTAGATCGTTTCCTTCGTTCGTCCATGTTTTAGTTAGCCTGAAACTACTTTCTGATAAGTGTGTAAAATAATGACGGCGATGTAATGGGTAAAAGTACAATAACTTTAAAGTCAACTATCATTATATTGTTAGGAAGACAGTATTGTTATTATGAAATGTTAACTACTATCCATTTCAGACCCCATGAGGCATCGTTTTTCGCAAATATCTTCTAAACAAACAGTTGGATCAATATGACAGTTTGGCACAGCTTGTCTGACACCGTCCCCTAATTTATGGCAGTAGAGTGCATTGCCAAGTGTGTTTAATGAAGGAATTTACTCTTGGCTTTGACGGTGAAGCTGGCAAGAACCGAATAGACATTCAGACAGGGGAAGGTTTGAGGTGACGAACTTGTGACGTGTATCAAGCCACGCCCTCATCCTCCCCTCCCGGCTTCCCCTCTCCACCCCCGTACGCCCGCCTTCCCCCTCACTCTCCCATTTACCTATCCTCTCTCTCTCTCTCTCTCATCTCTCTCCTCTCTCTCTCTCTCTCTCTCTCTCTCTCCCCTCTCTCTCTCTCTCTCTCTCTCTCGTTCCTTTGCTTGTACTCGAATTGACTCCATCGCACATGTTCTTGTCTATAATGGGAGATAACCCGAATATATATGCTAAGTATGGTAGGGTGTTCATGCACACGACAGTGATACCTGTTCCAGCGTAATTGGCTGTTGCTTAAGTGCTGTCTGAGTTTTGTTGGGTAATCATACAACCATTGAAAGTTGTATATGACCCTCTTTTCCAGAAGGCCACGTTGTGCGTATGATGGGATGAGGTAGCTGTGGCTTGATAATTTTTAGGACATCGGTTTGGAGTCGGAAAGGAATAAGGGTGGAAATGGAGCGGGGATTCAAGAGCAGAGTAAGAACGTAAAACAAATGTCAAATAAGAAATTCGTTCTTACTCTGCTCTTGAATCCCCGCTCTATTTCCACCCTTATTCCTTTCCGACTCCAAACCGATGTCCTATAAATGATCAAGCCACAGCTACCTCATCCCATCATACGCACAACGTGCCCTTCTGGGAAAGAGCCTCATATACAACTTTCAATGGTTGTATGATTACCCAACAAAACTCAGACAGCACTTAAGCAACAGCAAATTACGCTGGAACAGGTATCACTGTCGTGTGCATGAACACCCTACCATACTTAGCATATATTTTCGGGTTATCTGCCATTATAGACAAGTAAGATGTGCATGGCGTCATATCTCATGTACAACGCAAGTGGATGAGAGAGAGAGAGAGAGAGAGAGAGAGAGAGAGAGAGAGAGAGAGAGAGAGAGAGAGAGAGAGAGAGAGAGAGAGAGAGGAGAGAGTAGAAGGGAGAGAGAGAGAAAAGAGAGAGGATAGGTAAACGGGAGAGTGAGGGGGAAGGCGGGGTTACGGGGGTGGAGGAAGGCAAGGAGGGAGGGAGGGGAAGCCGGGAGGGGAGGATGAGGGCGTGGCTTGATACACGTCACAAGTACGTCACCTCAAACATTCCCCTGTCCGAATGTCTACTCGGCTCTTGCCAGCTTCGCCGTTAAAGCCAAGAGTAAACTCCTTCATTAAACACACTTAGCAATGCACTCTACTGCCATAAATTAGGGGACGGTGTCAGATAAGCTGTGTCAAACTGTCATATTGATCCAACTGTTTGTTTAGAAGATATTTGCGAAAAACGATGCCTCATGGGGTCTGAAATGGATATAAAGCTTACGTTATTGTCATCACCAATGAATGACTGATTTCCATGAGGACTCCAGAGCGAGCGAGAGTCCACCCATGCGAATGTAAGTGGCAACCCCCCATTAAAACCTGGACTTAGAATTATCATGTCCAAATTGACCGTCAGTTGGATGCAAATCAGTTTATTCTAATGTTCGTCGCACTTGATTGACAACATAGGCGTCTGCATGAATTAAGGATGTATGTGGGTGTGTCGCCAGATGCAAAACATTCTTAAAACCTCCCAAATCCATTCTATAACAAGATAAACGTTACGTTTTTTATTCGGCTACGCCACGTAATACTCCTGGGAGCAAGACAACGAAAAATACCCATCATGAGTTGGACAAGACGGACCGAATCCTCTATTCTTGTCTGTTGGATCTTAGGAAATATTACTCTGACTAAATACACAATGCAAAATACTGTCAGCTACCTGTCTTGTCTTCAGTAATACTTAATCGTTGTGTCACTGTTAGGTGAAGGGCTTTTGATTTTGACTTGTGACCATTATAATTAGTTGAATTCTCCAATTTATTTTGTAATTTCCAGTCTTTTTATTATTCATCGTAAATGAAAAGGCTGGCCAATTGATAGACAACCTTGAAAAAGTTCTTATAATGACGCACCATTTACCATTAAGTTAAACCATGAGAAATATAGAAGTCTAGTTTGCAGTATCAGAAATGTAATGATAGTCTCTCGAGAGGACTCAAGTCATGGAAAGGAGGTGTGTGTGTGTGTGTGTGTGTGTGTGTGTGTGTGTGTGTGTGTGTGTGTGTGTGATTCACCCACGGTCCTGATCACGCACTGGACACGCGACCCCCAGTTGTTACTCTTCCAGAAATAACTCAAAGCTCATAGAGACCGAGTTTTGGGTAAAGCTGAGACCTCACACCACACATACCTCATCAACTTGCCCAAGAGGGATAGTAATTGCCTGAGTTTCCTTGGAAAGGTTTACACAGAGAGAGAGAGAGAGAGAGAGAGAGAGAGAGAGAGAGAGAGAGAGAGAGAGAGAGAGAGAGAGAGAGAGAGAGAGAGAGAGAGAGAGAGAGAGAGAGAGAGAGAGAGAGAGAGAGAGAGAGAAAAAAAAAAAAAGAGTGAGTGAGAGTGAGAGAGAAAAAAATGTACACAAAAAATCCTACCACTTTTTTCAGCACTTTTGGGTCACATAATTAATTGATTGTTAATCGTAATTTTGTTTGTTTGGAGTCGTCGCTGCCCCCCCCTCCCTCGTATGTTTTGTTCACACATGCCTTAGCCGAATTTGCTTTTTGGTCTTTCTTTTTTTCAGGGATAATTATGAGGGCCAAGGGAAATCTTTTCTGACGTCTTTTTTGTCATTCATGGATCATTTCGTTTAAACAACAAAAAAAGTCTATCTCGTGTCAGCAAAACTTTTCCACCTCGCAGGTGTTTTATCATTCTTGTGATCAGTTTGCCTGGTTCTGACGTTCAAGGGATAATCATGACGAACATGACGAAATAAGAAAGTAGGATATTTTGAGTGACTCGTTTGCATAAACAAATCCCAGATTAGTTACTTTTTAACCAATTGCACAATATTCGAGTCTCTCTCCTCTCTCTCCTCTCTCTCTCTCTCTCCCT
>JACEEZ010019239.1:15000-65000 GCA_016584305.1 Chionoecetes opilio | reverse complement strand
CGTCGGTCCCTCCCTAAAAGGGTACGAGGTCACGGACATGATGCAGAAGGCGCTTTTTGATTACGTTAAGCACAAGTTTGAGGGAAGGTAAGTACAAACTTCCAAAAATATCATATGTAAGTCAGAATGCACATTATTTTTCAGCTGTACCAGTACAGTGGTAATGTTGACATGAAAGACAAATGCCATATTTAGATTCACACTGAAAAATATACTTCTACCATAGAATGTAAGGAAACCAGAACTCAGTATGCCTGCATTATACTTGGTATAGTCATGAAATGAGGTCGAATATGACTATTTGTACTTCAGAGAATAATTGTTCCTTGTTAACTTAAGTGTGGCTCATGAATAACCACATACTTCATAATAATGTAGGTACCACACTAACAACTCCACTCAGCAACATTTTGTATTGCATTCCCTTTACACACCTGTCATAGCTACTCTTTTAGGACACATGTGTGAATATATCCCATCATATTGATTTAGTCCCTTTGTGAAGTAATAGTGCAAGGCAGCACGCAGTGAGCTGCACACGCTCGTGGTATCTGGTGGTGTGAGTTGTGCCAAGACCTATATATCTAAGAATATAAAGGTCTTGGGTTGTGCATCGAGTCAGCGTCCGCCTATTCCACAGGGTGATCATCACGAGGGTGAGCGCCGATATCTCTCTAGCCAAACGGAGTCTTCTGAACAACCCCACTAAAAGAGCCCTTATGGAACGCTCAAACTCCAGGTCTTCTTGTATAGCCGAAGTTCAGGCTGAGATTGAGCGGATATTCGAGCTGGCTAGAACCTTGCAGCTGGTGGTGTTGGACTGTGACACCATCAACCACCCGTCGCAGCTAGCCAAGACCTCTTTAGCGCCCATCCTCGTGTACCTCAAAATCTCGTCTCCTAAGGTAAGGACAGAGGACGTCATGTTGGGGATCTCTTACGCCTTTTTACCTCCGCCAAGGAGGTTATGTGATCGTTTTTTTTTTTTTGTTTGTCAGCAGAATTATGTAAAAAGTTACGGTTAGATTTGATTGATAGTGTTATCAGAGGTGAGATTTGGCCCAACAAGTGATTAACTTTGGGAGTTGATCTACATCTGGAACTGGATCCTGGAATTTATCTAGGATATTCTAGGGCAGTGGTTCTTAACCTTTTCAGATGAGCCGAACCCTTACAATAACCTCCGCACACTAGTCGAACCCCTCAAATATGGGAAGAAAATAAGATAATAAAAATCAAAGAAAAAATGCATTAAATTTAAAGAATACATCTGGATAATAAGAATAAGGAAGGAAGAAATCGGAAGCAGTGGCGTATAAAGGTCCTTGGAAAGGGTAGAGGGGGGGGGGGGTGCAGCGAAGCAAGCCTCTACAGCTGGGTGGTCTGAGGAGTGGGTCACGAAATGTTTTGAAAAGCAAGCATTTTTAGGGGCTTTTTGAGGCATCAGAAGGGATATATTGCACTTATTTGATATTCAATGGCAAAACTATTTTTGTTCCCTTGGGACAAAGGCCGAGTGCTCCCCCCCTATATGTGCCACTGCTCGAAAGGGAGAGATTCGAGCGAACACAAACACACATATACACACACCCACATATAACTCTCCCTCCACCGCACTGCTTAAATATACGTTAATATCGCGTATAATTTACTATGGTGAATAATCCAGCATTATAATAATAGTAAACTTGCAATGTGTTTCGGAGGGCCTCCGCCGAACCCCTGAGACAAGCTCACCGAACCCCTGGGGTTCGATCGAACCCAGGTTAAGAACCACTGTTCTAGGGGCTTGGCATCTGCCGCCCTCAGGGTAAGGCCCAACACCCTCTGTGGCGTCTCTACGCACTCTCTCTCTCTCCCCCCCTCTCTCTTTCTCTCTCTCTCTCTCTCTCTCTCTCTCTCTCTCTCTCTCTCTCTCTCTCTCTCTCTCTCTCTCTCTCTCTCTCTCTCTCTCTCTCTCTCTCTCTCTCTCTCTCTCTCTCTCTCTCTCTCTCTCTCTCTCTCTCTCTCTTAACTCCAAGCTCCCTCATCCCCCTTTTCCTCCCCCCCCCTGGAGGTTCCAAGTTAATTCCTGGGACAAATCTCAGATTTCCAGCGTCTATACTTGCTATTTTCCTCCGACTGCCCCATCCTTTCTCTTCCCTTCCTTATAATAATAATAACAGTAGTAATAATAGTGATTAATATCACACTAATAACAAGAGATATAAGTAGTGGGTTATAGTGGGTTCTTCGTGCCACACAGGCTATTTATTTTACTATAATAGTATAATATCCTTCCCTTACCTTCCCTCACTCATGATATCTAAAAATACATGTTTGAAAGAGTTCATAGTGGTAAGTATGTGTATGTCTATCTATAGTTAATTAGTCGAAATTTGTGTTACAGTAATGTGTTACTCATATGTTTGGTGGGTAGTTAGACAACGTGAACGAATCCTTGTCCTGGTACGATATGTTACAATTTACGATTTTAGGTCGAATTGTTTTGCCTAGTGTGAGGAAGATTGATTTTCCCGTTTAGGGTGGGCATTACTGACATACACAGCTGCTGCTATGACATGTTGATATAATACGAATGATAATAGTTATGATGATAATAATAATAATGATGATTTTAACTATAATAATAATAATAATGACAATACAGGGAGGTCCCGAAGATACGAGCAGTTAGGTTCCACCTGGCATACTCGTAAAGTGAAATCTCGTATAACGAAACACATAACTAATGGTAAAATATAGGTTTGGTTCCAGGACCCCATCAATTAAAAGAAAAAAGAAAAAAAAACATGTTTTTCAAGCTAAAATAAACTATAGCAAACAACAAACTCTCAAACTCTCAAATATAGGGCTCTATATACCACACCACCGCACCACCACACCACCACACAAAACACAGTGAATTAAGAGTGTGACAGCACAGTAGGACAGAGCACAAATAAGTCACAATAAGCACATTAAGTAAACCAGCAAATCACTAAAATCGACTCACAAGGCACAATACATACAAGCAACAAAGACGTTGTATGTACTCTTGGGGACGCCGCGTGATACACTAGACTCGAGAGGGTAGGGTAGGTAAGGGACAAGGGAGGGGTGCGCAGACCTCTTCCACTGCCCACAAACTCGTCTCTGCGCATCTGAATAATTTACATCGTCCAGGGTTGTGAATTTTTGTAGGCCACATTGTCGTACCGAGCCACCAGAATTATCATATTGTCAGATTGATTATAATCGTACAACCTTAGGTAAAATCATATAGTCAGTAAATTACTTTATAATTTTAGTAAATAACTTTTAATTTACTTTAGTAAATAATTTGGTAATTTTACTCACCCCAGTTTGAATGTCGTAACATTGGATTTTCGATCTCGTATATTGAAAATAGACCCTAATTTACACATCTCGTATCATCGGATTCTCGTATATCGAATGCTGGTATAACGGAACCTCCCTGTAACTACTAATGATTATGAAAAAGGCGTATAAATCTGCAGAGATAATGAAACATGGCAAAGCTTTACCGCAGAGTTTTTCACCCATACTTTCTTCTCATTGATACGTACCGAGTTTTACCTATTCGAACACAACACTCCGAGATTGCATACCTCCGCCAAGGCTGAACGAACGTACTTAAATACGATTTCTAGTCAACACAATGTTATTTGCGTTTTGATGCCGTTACACATCCAAAAGTTAATCAAAAAATGTATCATTTTATTTATTTACTTTTATTTCATCATGAGCCACCTGGCCCCCTCCCCCCAAATACAACTACCAGCTGTCAGCCCATATAAAGCAGATAGTGAGAGATTGTAGGAAGGGGAGTGGGACAATTTAGTTCGGGAGGTGTCTTGACATTCCTCCCTTGAAACAAAATGAAGTTGTAGGAATGTGGAAAAATAGAGGCAGGAAGAGAGTTCCAGAGTTTACTAGCGAAAGGGATGAAAGAGTGAAGATACTGGTTAACTCATACATTAGTAAAGTGGACAAAATATGGATGAGAATGAGTAGAAAGTCTTGTGCAGCGAGGCCGCAGGAAGAGAGGAGGCATGCAGTTAGCAAGTTCAGAAGAGCAGTGAGAATGAAAATAACGGTAGAAGATACCAAGAGAAGCAACATTATGGCGGTGGCTTTGATATTGATGACAAGTCAGTTTTGTTTTTGTTTTTTTATATCACAGGGAACTGGCCAAGGGCACAACAAAAATGGGTAACACAAAGCTCGCTTAGTTGCCAGTCCCTATAAAGAAGACAGTAAGAGAATAAAATAAAAACAAAGAGGTAGGCCAATTTAGTTCGGGAGGTGTCTTGTTACTCTTCTTTTGAAAAGATTTAAGTCATAGGAAAGTGGAAAAATAGAAACAGGAAGAGAGTAACAGAGTTTACCAGTGAAAGGGATGAAAGAGTAAAGATACTGATTAACTTTTGCATTAGGAAGATGGACAGAATAGGGATGGGAATGAGTAGAAAGTCTTGTGCAGCGAGGCCGCGGGAGGGGGGGAGGCATGCAGTTAGCAAGTTCAGAAGAGCAGTGAGCATGGAAATAACGGTAGAAGAGAGCAAGAGAAGCAACATTGCGGCGGTGATTTAAAGATTGAAGACAGTCAGTCAGAGGAGAGGAGTTGATGAGACGAAAAGCTTTTGACTCAACCCTGTTTAGGAGAGCTGTATGAGTGGATCCTCCCCAAACATGTGAGACATACTCCATACATGGGCGGATAAGGCCCCTGTAGAGCAAGCAATTGGGAGGGAGAAAAAAAAGAACGCAGACGCCACAGCACACCTAACTTCTTAGAAGCTGTTTTAGCAAGAGAGGAGATGTGAGATTTCCAGTTCAGATTTTTAGTATAGGATAGTCCTAGAATGTTCATTGTAGAAGAAGGAGACAGTTGAGTGTCATTGAAGAAGAGGGGATAGTTATCTGGTAAGTTTTGTCGAGTAGATAGGTGAAGAAATTGGGTTTTTGAGGCATTGAACAAAACAAGGTTTGTTTTGCCCCAATCAGAAATTATAGAAAGATCAGAAGTTAGGCGCTCGGTGGCATCTCTCCGTGAATCACTTAGTTCCTGTTGAGTTGGACGTCTAATAAACGACGTTGAAAAATGCAGGGTAGAATCATCAGCGTAGGAGTGGATAGGGCTTTGAGTTAGACTTAGAAGATCATTAATAAATAATAGAAAGAGAGTGGGTGATAGGACAGAACCCTGGGGATCACCACTATTGATAGATTTAGGAGAAGAACAATGTCCGTCTACAGTAGCTGCAATAGAACGGTTTGAAAGGAAACTTAAAATGAAGGTACAGAGAGAAGGATTGAAACCGAATGAGGGTAGTTTGGAAATTAAAGATTTGTGCCAGACTCTATCAAAAGCTTTTGATATGTCAAGGGCAACAGCAAAAGTTTCACCGAAACCCCTAAAGGAGGATGACCAAGATTCAGTTAGGAAAGCTAGAAGATCGCCAGTAGATCGCCCTTTACGGAAACCGTACTGACGATCAGATAGAAGATTGTGAGCAGATAGATGCTTAAGAATCTTCTTATTAAGCATAGATTCAAAAACTTTAGAAAGGCAGGAAGTCAAAGCTATAGGACGGTAGTTTGAAGGATTAGAACGGTCACCCTTCTTAGGAACAGGTTGGATGTGAGCAAACTTCCAGCAAGAAGGAAAGGTGGAAGTAGATAGACATAGACGGAAAAGTTAGACCAGGCAAGGTGCAAGCACAGAAGCACAGTTTTTGAGAACAATAGGAGGGACTCCGTCAGGACCGTAAGCCTTCCGAGGATCTAGGCCAGAAAGGGCAAAGAAAACATCATTCCGAAGGATCTTAATGACAGGCATAATAAAGTCAGAGGGTGGAGGAGAAGGAGGAACAAGCCCTTCATCAACCAGAGTGGAATTAGTTAGTTAGAGAAGGGAAGTTGATATGAGACGAAAAGCTTTTGACTCCGACCTGTTTATGAGTGCTGTATGAGTGGATACCCCTTAAACATGAAATGCATATTCCATACATGGGCGGATAAGGCCCCTGTACGCAATAACAACTGGGAGGGAGGAAAAAATTGATACAGACGCCATAGAACACCTAACATCTTAGAACCTGATTTAGTAAGAGATGAGATGTGAAATTTCAAGTTCAGATTTTTAGGAAAGGATGGCGTAAGAATGTTTATTGTAGACGAAAGAAACAACAGACATTCAATTTATCGTTATCGATTTTTTTCCGAGAGTACATAGCGACGCCCCAAATGATGTTAGGAGACTGTGAGCGGAAAGGATACCAAGCCCCCATAATATCCTTATAATTACTCCTGGATCCAGATCCGTATTTGGACTGACTCTAAATATTAATCGCTTCCAAGCTGAGTCAAGCCCCCTTTTTGGTAAAATTTTCAATCAAATATAACCGTAACTTTTGCATAATCCTGCTAGCAAATAAACAGACAAACAAACTGAACCGATCACATAACCTCTTTGGCAGAGGCAACTAGAAAAAGATACCAATCATGCCATGCTCGGAATCAAGAAGTGCAGATATGAGAAGAAAGTAAGTGTCGAACGCATGAAAAGAGTTTAACTTTTGGATTAAGTATTGGAGGTGTAAGGGTATCAATAATACAAGTAATATCGTGTTTATTAGCAATCGTATTCTTATTCGCTCGTTCAGCCTTGGCGGAGGTATGCGGTCTTGAAGTGCTCTTGTTGCAGGCATTCATTGCTTGCATTCTGACCAGCAATGATATGGTGTATCCTGTAAAATCATGGTCGTGGTAATGATGGAATGGTGACAGTTAGTTGGACATCTTTATGCATTCTTAGTGAGTGAAACATGAAGCTAATTTGCTCATATTAAATCTATATATATGATGATGATAATGATGATCACTCTAATTTCGAGTGCGTGTACAGACTAGCATTTAAACTCATATTCTGTATCACTACTTTGTCCACCAAGAGACATGCTACATGTTAATAAACGCCCTCCTTTTGTTTCTTGGACAAGAAATTTTATAATTATTAGAAAAACGGTGCTATAATTCTTCCTTAATGCAGAAAATGCTCCAGTATTACATTTAAAACCATATGAAGCTCACCAGTCAATGCGTTTGTGCCCTCCATTGTTAGAAAAAGGACAATTTTCAAATCCTCATGATTGTAGTCCAAAGCAATAAATGAATAAGAAAGTTGAACATTTTACGCTTGCAGTATCTAGTTTCACGTATATAGTTCTTGATAGAGGAAAGATAATTTAGAAGTATAGATCTTGTTTCAAAGTAGTAGTAGAAATATCATAAGTATCTTCCACATTTTGTCCATTGAATAATGAAGCCCATTGGAATATTTTGCATTCATAACGAGAGCAAACACATTTGTCAAGTAGTAGTTTGAACATTTCTTAGTGTGTTCATCAGAATGAGGGAAGATATTTAATCTGTTACCGCATTATGTGTAGGTTTCAGTGCACGTAGAAATACTTATTTTGCTCAGTCGCTCTCAAGGTTGCACGTGTTGTTTCTTTCGCCAGGTGTTGCAGCGTCTAATAAAGTCTCGTGGCAAGTCTCAAAGCCGCAACCTCAACGTACAGATGGTTGCTGCAGAGAAGTTGGCGCAGTGCCCACCAGAGATGTTTGACGTCATCCTAGACGAAAACCAAGTGAGTGGCAGCATCAGAGCTATCTTTTTGTTTTATTTCCAGTATCTTAGTGTGCAAGTATCGTATCTATACTATAGTATGTCAAGTGCCAATAGTAAGAAAACACATGAGTCTTAGGTTTGGCGCATGAATCATGATAATGCATCACTTACATCAGGAACATGTAATAAAAAAGTGATCATTGTTCTCTTTATCTTCAACTATTCATTCTCATTTATTTCTGTAATTTTTTCCTTTTTATTTTGCTGACATCCTTTTCATTGTGGTTGTAAACATTGTTTATTACCACGAAAATTTATGTTTTGATATTTCCTGTTTCAGTGATCATTTCTTCTTCCTTAATGGATTTTCATCACATCAAGATCCATCCCTTTTCTTCCTTATTGTAAACCATATTCTCATCTTTGTGACTGACCGTGTTTATTCAATAGCACCACGTATGTGCTGTTTACAAGTTAAGCTCCATTGTTTATATCTCCTTCATAACCTTTGTATTTTTTGTTATGAATACTTTTCAATCACAGCTTCATTATTACTGTTGATATTACATTCACTGTCATGGTTATTCATTGAGTAAAGTTACTCAGGTGTATGGACAGCTACATGAGAACATCTCTCTTACTCAAGCATTTTTCTATCTTTTTTTTTTTCTTTACTCTTAGTCGTCACATTTTTCCCCTTGATGTTACATTTATCAGTCTTTTTATTGTATTTTTTGTGATTAGCAACACTACTTTACCTGTGTGTGTAAGTATCACATGTTTTCTTTATTCCTAATATCTCCTTTTCTTGTATACAAAAAAATCCCTGTTGTTGTCGAATAGTGCCCAGTTATTGCAGCCTCTGTGACAGTTGTCACAAGTATTTGTGTACCTATGTACCTATCTGCTTATGACGGGGCTCTTACAGTTGGAGGACGCATGTGAACACATAGCAGAGTACCTGGAGGCGTACTGGCAGGCCACGCATCCACCCTTGCCCCCGCCACAAATCCAACGACCCCTTCCCTCTCCCCACACAAGCCCGCGCTCCAACCATGCGCAGGGAAATCTCATGCGGACCAACTCTACGCCGCCAGGTTAGTTCAATGGATGACTTACACAGGCAGCAGATATTTTTCTTGTGCAAGTGATTGATTAGATGTGTTTGAAAATAGTGCGAAAACACTTTAATGGGAAGTGTAACATGATATTATAATTTTTTTCATTACAAGCTTTAGAAACCATGATGAAATTTGGCAAAGCCGCATTTCCATCATGTGAGTGACCACGCCTTACCTTACAAGGGGCATTGCAAACACGTTTGGACTTGTCTTGTTCTTCAGCCGTAAAGCTAGGTTCCGTTCTGCTGAATACACGTTGAAAGGCCGTAGTAAGCTGGTCTAGTAGCTGCCTCCAAGCAGTGACATTTCTGAAGTATGACATTCATGATTGAATCACTCACAATGTTCAATCATATTTATTAATGACACCATCGTTGCTATTTATGGGGCAAAGTTAAAGTAGACATTTTCCTTTTTGTCTTTGTACCTTTGCCCCTGACATGCCGATGTACCACCATGTAATATCTAACATTATACATAGTCTGATGCACTGACCACATTCACTGAAGACATCTGCCTTACTTCTACTAATTGGCTCGTAAGTAATGTGTGTTAACCACAAGCTGTTGTTTTTGCTTTACTTGCCACTTTGTTGTAATATGCTTTATAACTTTTCTTCTGATTATCAAAATTATTTATTGAATATATATTAGATCCAGCAGCTTTGCATTAAGGGAATCAATGTATATTGTGTATTTACTATTAACTGTCTTGAACAAATAAAGGCATTCTCCAGAATTCAATGTGTTATAAGCTGCAAAATACAAAAACAACATACTGTTTATGCCACTGCATAATTTTATCTTTCATCTGTTGACACACTTTTTTTTCTTCGTTCACCCGTTTTACAAGCAATAAACAATGATTTTGCTCAACATAAAACACATTGTAACTTTCCAGAAATGTTGGTCTTTCAGTAGACAATAGCACAAATAGAAGAGTGAGTAGACTTGTTTCACTTTCTAAGATGAGCAAATCATCTAGAATACTAAATACTGTATGGGAACGTTGCTGGCTGATAACAGCTGCAGCCAATGTAGGTATCAACGTCACGAACAAAGCTGATATATATGCCCAGTTCTGGACCTACATTTTTGGGACCCTGAAGCTTGAACTTTTATGGGAATGCCTTTGCAACCACCAACAATTTCCTAAGGGCCTTGTGGCTCTTGCAAGGACTTTAATACCCAAAGGGCAGAGAACGGTGTGATGGGGTGGAGTCCTAGAAAAAGGGGCTCTAACAAGGGATCCAGCCATCAAAATGTAGAGTTTGAATAGATTCTGGAAAACTCAGCTAGCCCATACAGCTGGGGGTTCAGGATGCTGCAAATTACCAAGGACCTATTTCAGGGACATTTTAAGGCCATATGAAATAGGTATTAGATCATATTTTTAGTTCAACATAAAATATTTCAACCCATTGGATTATGATTCACTTAAAAAAATCAGGGTGTCATGAGATACGAACATCAACGCCGTAGTTAGAGGTACAGTGGCCGTACCCCTTTTTGCCACGGCTAGAGGAACAGCAGCCATTATGCGGTTGTGATTGTCTAGAGATACGACATCAGTTCTTACAGAAACCGGATGACCCTCATTTGATTTTTCATTTGAATTATGGAGGGTGGTCATTTCTGTGTATTTTTGACAGAGGAGACCAGCATCACCAGCGCTTAGTGAAATGGTCCGGACCATTTTACTAAGCGCTTAGACAATGCAGGTCACAAAAATAATAATAAGATGTAAGTCCATAAATACTACCTCTCTTCCCTACAAAAAAGTCTTTTACTTTCGAAAGTATCCTTTAGCGACGGAAACTTAAAGAGAGAAAGCTTATCAGAATATCTTAATGTAAAATGTAACCAGACTCCTAATTGTATAGAGAATTGTAAGGTAAAGATGGGGGCATACGTTATGGTGCGCGTGGCCTCGGTGCTTATCTCCGTCGCATTAAGCTTTGAGCCTGTGGTGGGTGAGAACTCATTACCCCGGAACACTGGGCTAGTGTGACATTCAGGTTTCCCCAGGTACCCATATATCGACTAACCCTGAAATGAATGCTGAACAGCTGGGCGGGCTGCCGCCGACTGTCCTGACCCGGATTCGAACCAGGGCCCACAGATTCGTAGCTAGGCGCGCTAGCCACTGCACCACGGAGGCGCTAAGAATTGTGTCGAAATAGAGAAATAGATCTTTGTGGTCCAATAGTAAAATAATACCTCAAAATTTTTCTGAAAATCTTAAGGAAATTTTGCCAAGAGATGTTCTTATACATGTTCCTCTAAAAGATGTTCCTCTAACTTAAAGACTAAAAGGAACACATGCAAAATATGTAAAGTAGCAAAGATAAAGGAGGCAAAGACATTTATTTTGAGCTATAATGCAATTTATTTAGAATTTCTTTTATCTGGAAAATAGTAACTATTTTCTCATCAAATATGACGGTCAATGGAATATTGATTACAGCATCAGATAAAACTTATCACACTTAATATCTTTAGTTTTATTGCAGTTTTCCTCCAGGTCTAATGGTTATTTAGTAAAATGAGCGTGTTCGTCTGAAGCCTTGATAGATTTTTAGTGGCCAGAAATCCACAAAACCATTGCTGTCACAGATGCGTAACGGGATGTATTAGCCATTTGAAAAGGCATGTAAGATGGTTAGGAATAATGGAAGGCCATGTTTTCGATAGATGAAATGCAGCTCAAGACAATTAGATAAAAATATCGTAAGAATTTCATATTTACATCAAAATATGATATGCAATTTTATGAAGACTTTTGATTAAAGGCTAATAGGGTGAAATTATATCATCTTCCCACCTATAGTAATCATATCCAATATGTACTTTAACATATTATATATGGTATTATAATGGTAAGCTCACTATATATTTCTTTAAAAAAAAAACACATTAAGCCTTGGTCACTTGCGGGCTAACAAATATGGCTGAACAGCTGATTTTACAAATATAGTAAACCCTCTCTAATTCGAAATAATAGGGGGGAGACCTGGGTCGAATTAGCCGGAAGTCCGAATTATCCAATGGTTACCTATAGCCCTTCCACATAATATAAACTCACTAAAACATGCCAAAACAGCACAGATTGTACGTAGTACTTGTACTCACCAAAACATGGCTGATACTAAAGTCTTGAAATACAGCAGTAATACTGTACACTGAGCACTCAGGCGTCACTGATAGTAATAATCCACAAAATAATCCACTTCAAGGCTAGAGAGGCAACAAAAGAACACGTAGTTGTATGAGCGAACACTCTGCAGGGAGATGTTGCCAGGAGGAAAGTGCGCGAAAGACTGAGGCAGCCACGGCCCGCATGGGAGAGGTCGGACTCGCACTAGTAAGGTCCGGACAATTCGAACTTCAGTTCGGATTATGGAAAAGTGTTGAAAAATTCGAACTGTGCCTGAAATAGGTTGAATTATCCGACGTTCTAATTATACGGGTTCAAATTAGAGAGGGTTTACTGTATATATATATATATATATATATATATATATATATATATATATATATATATATATATATATATATATATATATATATATATTGTGTGTGTGTGTGTATGCATACATGCTATTACAGGTTGACCATCACTAATCCGGCAATCAATATTCCAGTTCCATCAGTTTTCCGGCATGAATTTCGGAGCGCAGTTTCAAATTTCCCGAGTTGACGCGCCACTGTTTTCGGGAGGCTTCTTCTTCTTCTTGTGACCTTTTCTGCTTATTATCGATTTGTAGGTCGTCTGCCAAGCTCGTGCTCGAGCTTGACACATATCTTCCTTCTTTGCCACTCTGAAGCCCTTTCTCCCGTGGTTGCCGGATTAGTGATGGGCAACCTGTAACATGTTCATACCTAAACAATATTTAAACACCCTTTATTCATTATATGATTTATGGGTTTCCCAAAAAAGGTATATGATTGATGTTTCTTGTTATTCAATACATGCATAATTGATGCAATTATTTAATCCTACTTATACGTGGTGCTTATTATATTCATTGCTTATAACATTTTTCGATGTCATTTAAGATTTAAAAGTATATTTTCTTCCGGGGTTATTCTTCACTTGAAATTTAATATTTTATCCCTAGATCTTGTAGGCTACTGAAATTTTATCTTAATGAGTATTTTTGTTAAATGTCTAACTATTTTTATTTAAGCTAATAGGTATTTGTATGTATTGTTTGGTTTTGACTTTTACAGCTACAAAATATAACAAGCAGCAATTATGACTGAAAAAGACAGTGAAGTATCGAGCAATTTCTTGATTTTTACATACAGGTCAATTTTTTTTTCATTTTATTTCCAGATATTAAGGGAAAGAAAAAAGTGAAATAGGTGAGAAGCAGATGTATTTAGGTGTTGATATGGAGTAACATGTATATAAGTGCTTATGTAATAGTAATTTGTGTAAGTGCTTATGTACTTAATGTTGTGGCAAGATGTATAAACGTATCAATGCATACATTTTCTAAGCAAGAACATCGTGAATGCTGATGAAAGACTACACATTACTGGCTAAATGCTGGGTATGGACAGTATACTGTACTTCAATCGCTCAGTAATTATCAGTTAAGAGGAATCTGGTACATTATATAATTTTCTTGGATGATATTGTTTGATACTCAGGGATATATCCCAAAACATATCAGATTGCTATCTCTGGTAAGTGTAGAGATTCTTTTAGAAATTGTAAGTTTGTAATGCAGAAGACTGGTTTCTTGTGAACACTGCCTCATGCGATTTCACTGAAGGGATTTTTTCCTTAAATCTTAAAGGACCACTCAGAGGATATGTAAATATATAAGTAGTCATTTTTTATGTCATATCAACCTCATAATACAAATATTTGTTTCTTGATCGTCAGCAGAAAGTAAAAAGCTGTCATTCACTTATTTACAATGAATAAATGGAAGTAGGGTCTCACAGAATCACTGAAAAAAACCTTGCAAGCAAGGTATATGCACTCAGTGTTGCCATTAGTACTTGAAACATTTGCACTACATGATGAACATTGTTTGCAGGGCTCATGGCCATATTGACAAGCAGACCACAACAAATCCTCAATGAGTGGGCAAATTATGTTGCAGATTTAAAAAAAATTGAAATACAACCCTGGTGTGCTTCCAAGACTTATACATGTATGTGCAACGTAGCTCATATGTACTTCAGACAGAGTTTTATGGCCTTACCCATAGAAAATAATGACTACAATTTTTTACTTTGGTCCTACCATCTCCAGTAAAATGAAGCTTCAAAGCTAACAGTATATTATTTATCTTAATCAACAAACATTGTTGTACTCGATGTTTGTGTGTCTTTTAATGACTGAGGTAAAATGGCAATGTGCATTGGATGAATTCAATATAAACAAAAGTGCTCAATGTCATGGATCAGGTAGCTATATATGTGTTTCCTGTTTCCCTATCAAATCAATCTCATACACATGTTATTCATAAATCACGTAGTTTTCAAATTCTAAATACTGCAGCAACAGAAGGTGATGTGAACGACATTATTCTTTCCATACAAAGGTACATGTATATGATACATACTCAGTACGAAGTTCAGTATTGTGTTTCGATAATGAGTTCAGTATTGTTTGACTTATTGTATTCCTTATACCCTGATACCTTGCTATTATCTTATCATACAATGGAAAGTATTACTAATGATAAATATCAGCTAAAGCCAAGCCAACCTTTTCTCTAATTCAAAAATGAACTTTCCAATACATGTGTTATTAGTCGTTATTTACGTACTTATTTATTCATAATTGGTACACAACTTTGCTTTAGATGTTGGTCTTAACACAAATTTCTTAATGTATAATCTAAGGTAGTGCTTGTAATTGAGACATTTCTAATGAGTACATGGAAAATATTTTAATACCATACCTTTCCCAACAGTTCATATGCTTGTTCCAGTGGTTGGTATCTTGCATATGAGTACTTACTGTACACTATCTAGTATTTAAGTGTAGAAATGTCTCAGTTTGAAATCTAGCCATATTTATGTGCTAATTTCTTCTCTTGCCCTGACCTTTTTCTTAAAATGCCATATTTCATTTGCTGTCAGTGACTAAATGTACCATACTAGTCTTGACATATAAGTATGGATCTATGGACTGAGTTCTTCTAAAAATATTACAAAAGCAAATTTCAAGCTGGCAGCTTTTGAAATATGTCGCACACAGATAATGGTGTCACAAAGGAAACCTTTGCAATACAATACTTATCTTTAATAATGTGCTGTACACATTAATAATTCAGAAGATTGTTTATTCCTAAGAGCCAATTAATACTTTTTCTACAGTATTTGATTATTCTAGAGCAATCTTTGTAAGGTCTGAATCCTGGGAAAATATAGGTAATTCAAAACTTTCCATACTGTACTGAACTGCACTGTACTGAATGGTCTTGATTTTATTCAGTAATATTTAGCTATACTCTCCTGTGTAGTGTAAAACCTATAAGCTGAATGGTTACTATTTGGGCGTCATAAATGCAGCATACACACTATGAATGAAGGACATGACGAGCTATTCAATTTTACATCACTCTTTATTTGCAGTCTTTGATTTGAAGTATTTTTGTTGTTCGATCATAGTTATGTCCATAATCTATATACCATATTAAAGATGGATTGCACTTCTGTTAAAAATGCAGGCCGAATGATATCAAAATAATGTATTTTAACATTTTCTTTTAAGGACTTAATTTTTTTCCTCAATATCTTTCAATTATAGCAATCTTCCCATATCAGATGCTTAATATGAGGATGATAATTGAACAAATTTTAGCAAAATACAAGAAGGTGTAATCTCCATGTACTTACAAAAGACATGACAAAATAGACTGAGAGGCCATTTGGGATGTAATGAAGGCATAGTTTAACTCAGCTCTTTGTGAAAGATAAAGTATACTCTATAAGTTTTATGAATGCCTAGATGGAGTAAAAAAAAGGGGAGGGGGGAGCTTTCTAATCAGGTGTTTTAGTTGCACTACTACTACTACTCCTGAATTATACAGTGTTCTTTAGAAAGAATATTTCTTACGTTAGAGGGATAAGCTCACAAGTGTATTAGTAAGGGGATCCAGCACTGTCTTAAACATGTATAATTTGTTTTATTTATTACCACCGTCTATTTCCAATGAGGCACAGGATGAACAGATCTTGCTAGATCAATGTAAATTGATTGATGTAGTGAAAAATGAAGCAAATAGGTTTGGCATAGTTTGTGACACCATATAAATAAGTGGTTATGGGTCAAGAACTTACGATGACCCATCTAACTGTGTCATTTCCCTAGGTCCTCCCGGGTCCGTGGCTCGTGAGCCCGGCTACCCTCGGTATACGGATGAGAGAGGTAATGCCCCAGGCAACACCATACCCCAGTAGTTAGTGTGACACGTCTGGCGTGGTCATTGAGGCTGTAATGGCTGAGTGGCCAGCCAGTGGTCACCTGATGCGGCAGCACTACACCAGCTGGTATATTTGGTTGGGCACTGATGAGTTAACCCATTGGTTGCCATGTGTGTCTCAACTAATTGCTTGCTTTGTCCACCTGGACTTAGCATAGTACCCTGGGTATTGCTGTTGCCACTGATCTGCATGGTTGTTTGGATAGCCAGTGTAGTACACTCACATGTCTTAGTCTGTGCTGTGTTGTAGACTTTTGTGTGTGATAACTGCATGCTAATTAGATCACCATTGTGAAATTCCTTCATAACCCAATTACTATGCACCAGTATAATCAAGGCATAAATTACTCAAATGGCAGTAAACCAATCAAATTTTTCTTCCCACTAAGTGATATAAGTTACGATCATGAATCTAAAAGTTGTAGTCTTATATGTGTGTGCGTGTTAGGAATATAATTATCGAAATAATAATCATTAAATGTTCCTTTTCATAAAAGACATTTTTTGGATGAAACTATTTCTGAACTTTCTCTAGTCAAATATATGTTAGATATGTTTCACATATCCACCCCAAAAAGGAAAAAAAAATTTAGTTTTGGTTGCACTACAGTACAGTGTGTCAAATATATTATTTCCCTTTCATGATCTGCCAGAAATATTCAAGTGTTAGTATGTGTATTATGTCAATTTCTTTGCATCTGATTAGTGGTTCAAATCACTGACCCTCTGCTATAGATATGAGAAATATAAAACTTCATACATTATCATAGGCTTACATAGCTTAACCCTTTGTATAAATCTCATTATCATGTTTTCTGAAGATTTCTCATATTTGTGTAACACAATAGCCGGCCATAATTTGGTCATCAATTTTGTAGATGAAAATTCAGATATCTATATTTTCTTGTTTGAAATGGCCAATGCATATTGATAAGTCAAGATAGGATGGTTCAGCAAACTCATTACTCTATAAGAACAAAGTAACATCACTGATAGATAAGTGGAATCTTTTCCGGATAATGAGTGTGAACAACTAAAGAGGATGAACTATAGTTTCATATAGATGCATCTGTGATATTACAGCAGTAGATGTCAAGCGGAATTTAGCTTGAATAACTATAGAATACAAGAGAACATTCTTAAGTCAACAAAGTAAATTTTATTTTTGGACAAGTGCATCTAGGATACCTTTTGAAGTGTTTACCAAGGCAAGTACAGTACTGCAATGAAAGAAAAATATAAACTGCAATGGATTCAAAGCAGATAAATATCTTAATCAAATACTGACTGTGCATTTTATCCACCAATCACTCCCTACATTCTGTCAAAATCCAGTTAGGAACTCCATCTGGAGCTGGAAGTTGTTTTTTTCCATTTTGGGTCTCAAATATTTCAGAAACTCTTACATTTCCACTTGCACACCACGTGGAGCATTGCGTCTCTTTTCACCCTCTCTCCATCCACACATTCATTTTCCCTTGTAAAAACATTAGCAAATATTGATTCATAATTTAAGTTAAACTCGTGTTACTGGTTCATTGTAAACCATTTCTTTCATTTTTAGGCTGTTAATTCCTTTATGCTTTAATATTGCTTTGACAAACCTATAAAACCATTTGGGTTCCTTTTAACATTTTTCTACAATGCCTTTTTCAAGTTCTCTTCATCTCTGTGTACACATATTTCTTTCTAGTTTTCTTGTAACTTTTACCCATTCTATCATTCATCTTCCCTCTCCATCTGCTCCATGCAACGTCTCTAGCTAGCTCTTTTTGCTATTTCACATATTATACTAAACCAGTCCTTCTTTCAGTTCTCCTTCCCCGTTACCTTTGGCACATACTTATCAACAGCAGTATCATAAATTTCAGGAAATGATCCCATTTATCCTGCATGCTTTTGTCAGGATATATTTAAATTCTGACAACATAAAGCATAAATGCTTTATGTTGTCAGATTTAAATTTACTGTATCATTTGCTGCATAGTTTTGATAGCACTGAAGCATTGATACAGTACATCATAAAAACTCTTGTAATCAATGAGTTATAATCCTTGAAAGCAATGTTGACTTACGAAGGTTCTGATGTGTTCTGGTAATTCTGATGAAAATTCCTTGAATGTCATCAAATGAGTCATGCATGTGACATAATATCTGGGTTATTTCTGAATATAACACAAAAAGTTGTGGACATTTTTTTGTGAAAACTGAGTTTACTGGAAATGCTCAAAATTGAACCCATCCAAATTTTCAGTGTACCATCGTGGGGGCCCAACAGGGCATGGCGGCCCCCGAACACTTCCCTCCCGTGACCCACGGGATATGAGAGATCCCAGGGACAGGGATTTACGGGATGATGAGTATGGTGAAAGGCTTCCTTCCCAGGATCCTGGGCTCATGTACGACCGCCCACCAGACCGACCCTCAGGGCGCCGACAATTACCACCTACAAGAGATGATGATTACCACTCTCCACACCGCCCTCCCACACGCCAAACCCTTAATGTGTAGCAGTTAGCCTTTGTTTGTAGCAGTTAGTGCTTGTTTGTAGCATTCAGTGCTCATTGATAGCCTTCTGGTCTCTTATTAAAGAAATATCAACAATTTGAAATACCTCCATGTATTGAATACTTAGGAGGGTGAACATTTAAGGCATAGGAAGGCTATTATTATAAATATGCAATGGCTACCAACATTCACTGCTGTCACAACCTAAACTTGTACTGTTCTAGACTTCAGAACACTTTTTGATACTCCAAGTGAATAATGCTGTTTGTGAGACTAATATTGGCTCCAGTAGGTTATGAAATGTCTTTAACCTCAATGGTTGTTACAGAATGTGTGCATATGATGGGATTCCTCTCACACCATGCATTGTGATAGTCCAGTTATCAAATAAGAGATCAATGTTACCTGTCCCACAGAAGCATAATACATCCCCTCAGGCCTGTCCCTATCCTTTTTGGCTGCCTTACACAAATACTGTATCTCTATTTGAACTGACTAGAAAATTATGCTATGAAGGGCCACTTGAGGAGCTTTGTCATGTGAGATACTATTGTCAGCTGATGGGCACGTGGAGTAATGTGCTAATATCAGTCTCATAGCAAATAACTTCCAGGCATTGAGCACCCCTCTGGATACACAAACAATGGAGCACTCATCTGGAAAGGGAATTGTTGAAAACATTGGATTCTAATGACCCAAAACTAAAAAAAATAATTTTAATTTGTCTTTGCTCATCATGTACCATTCATTCATGTATTATGAGTTTCATGTTCTGCCCACATGCCTTAGGCAGATGTGTTTTGAAAAAATGTGAGAATGTGACATTATAAATACAATTGTAAATATAGTTGGTTGTACACTAAGGATTGGCACAGTATCCTTTGCCCAAGTTGTTCTTAAAACTGCCTTTAACCACTGTAGTGTTGAATATTACACTAGTTTATTACACTAGTTTTTAATATTTTCACTTTGTAGCTTGGAACTGTTCATTACATTAGGTTTAACATTTTGTATTTCAAGATTGTTCACTTTGCATTTGGAAACCTAAGGAATGCAGAGTTATTTTACATCTAACCTAACAGTTGGATGAAGTTCAAATTTTTATAAGACAATTTTTTCTGACTAATCCTACTAGTACCATATGTATCAATACTACAAATATACAGAAACCATACTGTCTGTAATAGCTACTGTATCAGTTTGAATACTTTTTATTCTCAAGTTTTGGGCTCATGGTCTGATAATCACACTATGATGCATCATGAAAGCTGCTACACTGTATTGAAAAAAAATGTGATAGTAGAGTATTAACCAAGCTTTCAAAGTTGACCAAAGTAAATATTATGGTATTATTGTACCTTTTTATGTAATTAATACTAAGACCAAAAGCATTCATCATTGCAGTTGTTGTTGTTGTATCCCCTTCTGACCTTAATAGTGAAATTGCATCAATTTCTACACTATAAATATTGATTCATATTATATACTGACTGTCCTGCAAGTGTCCATTGCAGAAAAGATTGATTTTAAGAAAACCGAAATGATCAGCTGGGATCACTATTAGAAAATTAATATATATATATATATATATATATATATATATATATATATATATATATATATATATATATATATATAAAATATATATATATATATATAATATATATATATATATATATATATATATATATATATATATATATATATATATATATATATATATATATATATATATATATATATATATATATATATATATATATAGTGTATATATATATATATTGGAATTATCAAATATACATTTACCTAAAAAAAATTACCAAACCCGATGATGTTATGGACACTTGACATGTTCTTTATTTAAAAGAACAGAAATGTGGAGTAGCACTCTTTTTTAGTACACTACAATGTGCATTGT
Source organism: Chionoecetes opilio (assembly GCA_016584305.1). Lineage (NCBI taxonomy): Eukaryota > Metazoa > Arthropoda > Malacostraca > Decapoda > Majidae > Chionoecetes > Chionoecetes opilio. Next base: position 44,361 of record JACEEZ010019239.1, on the reverse strand, counting down.
ACAAAGTGCAGTGCAGCTCTGGATAACAAAAAAAAACTATTCACTCATTTCCAAATATACCTATATACGAAAATTGTGTACAAATGAACACACACACACACACACACACACACACACACACACACACACACACACACACACACACACATACACACACACACACACACACACACACACACACACACACACACACACACACACACACACACACACACACACACACACACACACATACACACACATTACATTACAGTTCATTACATTATATTCAGCCAGAAAATGTGCTATGTAAGCATTACTTCAGATATGTTTACATGTGGTACCACTGCTTCATGTATTGTTGACTTCTTTTTCGTTCTTGATAATCAGTGATATAGCTATGAAACCAGGTGGTGGCGACTTTCACTAAAACAAAATGTGTGCATTACAGGATAGAGAGCTCTGGATACAGGATAGAGAGCTCTGGATACAGGATAGAGAGCTCTGGATACAGGATAGAGAGCTCTGGATACAGGATAGAGAGCTCTGGATACAGGATAGAGAGCTCTGGATACAGGATAGAGAGCTCTGGATACAGGATAGAGAGCTCTGGATACAGGATAGAGAGCTCTGGATACAGGATAGAGAGCTCTGGAAATCTAAACTATGATTATTTTGAGAATGTTTGTGAAAGATGTAGTAGATATCATTCATAGTCATCAACCCAAATCAATCCATCATGTGACTATAATCTGAAACTCCTCTGTCTGGCATCACACTAACTATTTATAGGTAATTTTTACATATTGATTTTACAGCTGAAATTACTGGAGCCAGCTACCCTATACATACTAACCATTAGCTTAATCTAACAATCGATAATCATGTCATGTTTTAAGAAATAGAGAATAGTGCAGTAAACTTTGTGTGTTGTTAAACACACACGACTATTCAGTACTTTACTTATCTCATATTTTATAACATTGGTAAAACATAAACCAAAGCAGCAAATACTTTTCTCCATTAACCCTCTCGCGCACGGAAGGCACATATGCGTCAAAATGTCTGCATGCGAAACATAACCAGACACACAAGGGCGTCAAAAAACTTATCTAAATTCGTAGAAAAAAAATTCTGGTCAAAGTGCGTCAATTTTTGGTGCATCAAAGATGAGCATAAGTTTTATAAAATTAACAAACTGGTAACATTGTCCTTTCTCACAGTAGACTGACCAGAAGATAAATGTGTCAGTATTTGCACATCAGCAGGCAGGGGTGTCTGCCCGCTGTCTCCATTTTCTATGCAGTTTGATGTTGCCGTACGCATTGCATACATTTTCTAGATAAGTTGTGTTTGTGCAAAATGAATTGGTGATGTTGTAACGCAATATCATTCCATAACTTCAGGGAATTCTTTGCAGATAAGAAAATAAACATGTCTGAAAGAAAAATACGCAGTGAGACCACGACTGATATTGATAGTGATGTTGACTATACAGAGACTGGAGCCAGTGAGAGTGGGGGCGCGGGGGAACTCAAACATCGGATATATCATGTTGATTTTTCGTTGCAAAAAATGCATGAAATTCTTTTTTTATGGATTTTTTTGGGTAATCACTTTTTAGTAAATTTCTTGTGAATCTAGTAATGTAAAACATGGGCCTATTTATGAGTTTCTAAGTGAAGAAAACTGCCTAATGTGCAACGTTTGGAGAGGCCTTAAATGCTGCCCAACAGAAGAGGTAATAGAAAAAACTTATGAAACTTATTGGTGCGCGAGAAGGTTAATGAGTCCCTTACCTAAAGAAAATGACCTAGTGTTTCGCTTCATTGTTTTTCAAGGAAATTATGTTTATTTTAGATATTATTATTCTAATTTTACAGCAGTTTCCAAAATTTCTTACTTTGAAACCAATTTTGTAGAGAATTTTTTTTTCTTTTCTTTCTTACATATCAGTTTAGTAAGATAGGCTCAAGCATTTACTTTACATATTTAGGCTGTCTTTTTCCTGTCAAGAAATTATATCTAGATAAAGTTGTCATCATAATTTTTTTTTATATAAATAAGGCACAGGGTGGGAATTAGACCAAAAATTCGGATACCACTCCTCAGCAGATGCTATGACTCATTGAAATAGGTGGACCAGCCACGGACACATGCTTTAAGTTGAGGAACCGAAGGCTGGCTTTAGGCTAATTAAACCAATTCCAACTTGGGGCCTGCAACTAAGAGGGCCCTGTGCCCTCTAGTCTTGTCAAATACCCACAACTCTCATACAGGTTTTAAGAACACGGTTTGATTGTTTTTCATTCTGCCAGAGATATGAGTTTTATATAAACTTTTTTTATATTTCTGAGATGCTTAAAGACTATTGTGAACCTAGGACTCCACAATAAACGTTAATGATTAGGCCCGCACCCCCTAACGTTGGCCCTACAGGATGCATAATGCCAGTTGATAACCCGTACTGCACCTAATGGAATCACAGTCTAAACAGATATTCGCTGATGAGATACTATGTAACAAAGTCTTGTCTCAGAGCTGTGTCCTTGAAAAAGCACATACCTATGAAAAACTGGTTTCAGGTTCTATATCACTGATTCCAGTGAAATTTTACTTTTTATCTTAAAATCACTTTCCGTCATATATATTTCACTCGCAATATATTGTTCCCTAAATATCTTATGGAGATGAATCTCAGTTTATTGTTCTATTGTTTAGTCAATGTTTGTTAAATCTATTGTTTGAGTTTATGTATATTTGATTTTCACACAGCCATCAAGTGATGGTACAGGGATTGTTTCTAGTAAGAATAGTCTGTAAATTCATTATTTCATCCATATTATTTATTCATATACAGTGATCTCCTGCATACATCCCACACTGAGGATCTTATGTGAAGATAGTTATATAATTTGTAAGCGAAGGACCTTTGGCATCAAACTGAATTAAGTTCATACTGAACTTTTAAACCTGCTAGATATTTTCATAATAGTTGTGCAATAGATAACCCATTTTGATTTAATTGGGACTTATCAATATATCTCCACATTAACATAGATTATAATTTAATTACTCTAAAGAAATTGCTTGATTTCAAATACCTGACTGTTAGTACCTCACATAATTGAAATTTAATGCAAAACACAACTTTGTATATATTTTTATTACTGGAAGATGTTAGGTTCTTTTCCTATAAGGTTCCATGAGTATATGTGTTAATCAATGATATTATGATTCCTTAGTTAGCTACGTATACTGTTAATATATATTAATTTTTGAAGTAAATTTTTTTTTATTGGTTCAAACTAAAAATGAACAATGCAAGCCAATCTACAGATTGAAGAGTTGTGTTTACAAATCATAAACTAGCTGGGGACCACTGTATTTCTTTGTTCGTTTTGAAACTGCAGTGTACTTATTAAAGAATGTTCCTCAAATAACTTACAAAAGGCAGGTAGTCACCTTTTTTCCATGAAATTTATCACATGTTTTCAATCCTCTGAAAGTAAGTGTATGACGCATAACCCTCACCAGAACAGTAACACCTATCAGGTTATTCACTCTAGTCTGACCATTATAGAGATGACACTTGTTGAGTTTGATTTAAATGTCATCCTACAGGATCCTTTGTTGTTTATGAAGGAGTGATTCCACGTGGAGCTGTGGAATTAATAGTTTCAGTTTGGATTATAATATAAACATTCTCATTTACATACATCTCATCTGGCGAAATATGTACAGGCCACATTATTCACAAACATTATATCACTTCATCTTACTGACCTCTTGCCACTGTTACTTTGTTCCAAACCAATATCTTTGCATCGTGAATTTTGGCAAAGAATTTGTTTCATATGTGCATGTGCCTTTACTTAATAGAAAAGATCTTCCCTCCACCATATATAGATTATTTAGATTGTGCAGTATGATCATTCTATTGCTGTAACTATCTTGTATGTATTTAGTTTTTCCTATTGTTGTACAGAATATTCATTATTTAGTGCTATGAAAATTATCCAATGTACATGATGCAAGGGTATTTTGTATAATTCATGTTATTTTTTTTAATCACTATGCATCTTCTATAATCTTTTTGTGTTGGTCATCCATCCTCATTATGCTGAAGTACAGTAGCTTCAAGTTAATTTTGTCATCAACAATTACGGTGTGGTCATCCTCACTACCTACTGTGTTCATTCAAAGCATGTACAGTACCTCTGTTGTACATGTGATGGATTAACTTGTGATTCACCAAAAAATAAATGCAACAAATAATTAACTAAGGCTACTGTATAAAAAAATCCAGTGTACATCTACTTGTTTCCTTCATTTTTTCACTCCATTTTACCTTTTCTTCTTTCTTGCTTTTTGAATGTCTTTCCTTCTTGTCTATCTTATCTTCAATACTCCAACATCTCTCCTTCCTAATACTCTTATCCCAAATGCATGTCAGTCTCACAGACTTCATTTTGTTGCAACAATTTGTAAATAATAAAATTTTTATCATGATATAGCATTTAATATCCTCCTATAACTCCTACAGGTAAATGATCATGATCTTCTGACCCTACCCCTAATACTCCAGAGCAAAGGTGTCAGAAGTATGGTTCGCTGCCCCTGCGGTACTACATGGTAAGTTGATTGGCCCTTTGGTATCATCGGAGATCATCTAGTTTATTCTAGTCAATACAGAATAATGACAATTTAATATATTAAAGGGCGTACATAAGTACGTAGTTAGAATATAAGTAGTCATTACAAGAGTACATAAATAAGTTTGGCAGACACAGGGGAAGTATTGCTGTATGGTTCTGAGACATTAGTTTTGACGAAGAAGTTGGAGGATTTGTTGGCTGGATGTGATCGGAGAATGTTGAGGTTTGTGGCTGAGATTATATGGAGAGATGAAATGTTCAGTGAAGAGGTGGCAACAAAATGTGGATTGAAGGAGCTCAGAGTAAGGCGATTGAGGTGGTTCGGGCACGTGAAGAGGAGAGAAGGTGGTGAGGTATTGCCGAGAGCTGTTGGAGTGGAAGTGCCAGGTTGCCGTCCACCGGGCAGGCCAAGGAAGACATGGAGGTAGTGTGTTGAAGAGGATCTGGCAGCATTGGGCATTGAAGAAGTTGAGGCAATGGATAGAGATAGTTGGAAGCGTATCATCGGCCGTCTAATATCATAAGATATTATGGGAAAATCTGACGTTAAACGGAAAGAAGGGGAAGTGGTGGTTAAATGAATGTATGTGACATGTCAGGTCACACAGGGAGTCATAACAGACGAAGTACTGCGTCACCCATATGTAACAACCAGTGTTTATGGTTAGAGGAAGACATGATTGTGGTAGTTTTGTGGGAGGGGATATGTGGATCTGTTCAGAACCATCACAGATCCAAGCGTTAAGTATCATAGCAGCTGTGTGTGGTCTTGAGGGAACCCACCATCCAGGTTTATATATAGGGTTGCTATACGTCCGGATTTTCCCTGACAGGTCCGGAATTTAGGTGTCAAAATCGGCGTCCGGGGGGCTTGACAATTCTCGAAATGTCCTGAATTTCAGCATCCATTATCAACTTTTTTCAAAAAAGACACAATTTATAAGCACTGTAATAACGAAAGAGAGAGAGGGGGGAAGGCTCGCTGGGTGGCATTTTTTGCGACGGGAGCATCAATTACGTGTCCTGATCCTAGATTCGGTCGCAACTCTTCTTCCGTGTAAAAGTCCTGTATTAGCCGTCGCCTCATGTTGCGCCAGGCCTCTTGAAGCAGCTGTTGCGGTGTTTGAAATTGTCTACTTGTGTGCTGCCTTGTTGCCACAGCTACTGCCCCAGACAAAATGCCCAAACGCAAATGTAAATTCACTGCAGAGATACAATATAATGTAGCAGTATGATTATATATATAATTGTACATATATATATATAATAATATATATATATATATATATAATATATATATATATATATATATATATATTATATATATATATATATATATATATATATATATATATAATATATATATATATATAATATATATATATATATATTATATATATATATATATAGTATATATATAACTATCTATTTACGTACTTTTCAAGGTTACATACGTCAAAAGCCCAAAATTGTTGTGTTGGGTGTTGCTCAAGTAGCTATGACCCGGAAGGCAGGGTAGGAGATTCGTCTCTTCCTTTATTGCGCAGTCTCATGTTGAAATACACGGGCATTAATAACGCTATATTGGTATAGTTGCTGGGATGGTGAACTCCTCGTGGTTCCGCCGGGCAACGTCAGCTGAACCCCTTGCAGGGTGAAGCGGCGGTAAACATTGCCATCGCCGCGAGCCAAGCGACGGATGTTAACTGTAGTTTCCATCGAGATATAAGACTGGCGAGATTTTTTTTTTTTTTCTCGCTCTTTTTTACATCTTGGCCTATAGCGCCTGTAGGCAGTGACCTCCAGGGGTGGGATGGTAGGCCCTGGAGGCTTACTTGAAGAATCGAAGGTAAAGTTAATGGACAGGGCATGTGGGTGTTCTTAGGCCACTCGACGGTGCATAAATATTTTAAGTGGGTTTATGGGTCTCACTCGGGATGGAACTCGGGTCTTCGAGAACACCACCCGGTGACGCTAACTACTCTGCTACCGCTTCCCAAATGTCAAAATATCAATGGCTACCTCCCTCCGGGGGGGACGTCAGCTCCACTAATACGGTGTCAGTGTGGTGGGTGTGTTAATTTATCACACCTTCGCTACTAACCCAGTGGCGTAGCCAGGTATCTATCAGTAGTGGGGCACCTGGGGGGGCACTGCTAAGTAGGGGAGGGGGCACTAGGGAAGCGGAGCGCAGGGGCATTCTGATGCCCCTGGTCAGTGTGGGGGCAACGGATTTTCATGGCAAGGCACATCCCCCCCCCCCCGTAGCTAAGTCACTGCACACACACACACACACACACACACACACACACAAACACACACATAATTAAATCAAACTCCCGACTCGGGAGTTTGATTTATTCTTCTTATTTTTCTATTTCCAAAATAAAGAACTTTAACAAATTGAACATAATATATATATATATATATATATATATTTTTTTTTTCTCTCTCTCTCTCTCTCTCTCTCTCTCTCTCTCTCTCTCTCTCTCTCTCTCTCTCTCTCTCTCTCTCTCTCTCTCTCTCTCTCTCTCTTTCATACATCTCAGAGACACTTCGAAACAATTGAAGCAGTTAATTAGTAAAGTGATTGTGATCATAATTATTGCAACAATCAAGGTATACATATATCTGGCACGTTTACGGTCATCAAATAGAACATTAAAGATCACGATAGACACAAGTTAAGCAAGTCACAGTACAGGAATCAAGGAGAAAACTGTGAAATGAAACTAAAGTGTCGAGGCTTTGCGAGTCGTTTGGTACTTCAGCGGGAGCCGGGAGGTATTTGCGGGCTTGGCGACGACGGTGGTGGCGGCGTCGCCGGTGCGCAGGACGACTGGTTTGCCGTTTAACTCTTATTTGTTTGTTCTGTAAAGCATTTAAAAGTTTCGCGTATCTAACTGTAGTGTTATCGTTTGTGTTGTGGTGTGTGGGTAAGGTACCATGGCTGCATGCAAGTTCGGGCAGGCCGGATGAAGGCAGGAAGCAGGCTGGAAGCAAGGTTGTTGTTGTTGGGGGTTTGAAGGGGCCGTGTAGGCTGTGGTGCCACAGCCTCTAGTGCCCCGAAGGTGCAGTATGCAGATGGGTTAGCAGGTTAGATCCTGTGCAGTTGGCCGATTTGTGTAGGAAGTCCTGTGTGTTTGAGAATTTTGAAGGCCAAGCCGGGGTCTGGAGAGCCACCCAGGAGGTCAGCTAGAGTTGGCCTGCGGAGGAGGAGTGGGGATAGTGATTGGAGGAGCGCCGTGCGGTGGGAGTGGTGACGAGGACATTGCAGGAGGAGGTGTTCAGGTGTGTCCGGGTATGTGGGGCACCAGGGGCAGTGAGGGTCAGCTGTCATGCCCAGTTTGTGTAGGTGGGCGTTGAGGCGGGTGTGGCCAATCCGGAGTCTGGTGACTGCGGTGTCCAGGGCACGGCTGGGGGAGTGGGTCCACCAGTGGTGTCGTGTGTCATGTCGTATACGTCCAAGTGAAGTGTACTGTAAGGCGTCAGTCAGTTCATTGTCCCAGTGTCGTTGCATGTAGTCTGAAGGTTAGTCAGTGAATCAGTCAGGTCTGTGGTCATGTCTATGGGAGAGGGGAGGGAGTGTGCCTCCGCTGCCGCCCTGTCGGCCACAGTGTTGCCCCTGACACCAATGTGGGAGGGAACCCACTGAAGGTGGATGACATGGCCAGAGGAGGATAAGTGAAGCAAGAGGTGGTGGATGTGAAAACAAAGGGCATGGTGAGTGATAGGGCGGTGACGTCGGAGAAGTTGGAGGGCTGTGAGGGAGTCAGTGAAATGGTTACAGCACAGGAGGGGGGCACGGTGGTGGCATATTTGATGCCCTCCCTGATGGCAAAAAGTTCTGCCGTCAGGATGGAGGCAGTGGGTGGCAACCTCCAGGCGGTGGCAAGTGACCTGGCCGGATGAACATGGCCGCACCTACAGACGGAGGGGCTGGCAGACGGGAGCCGTCGGTGTAAATGTGGAGGGAGTTATTGTAACGGGTGTGTAGGAGGGAGTAAAAAAGGTACCTGCCCTGCACCGGACAGGCAGCCTTGGACCATGGTGTAGGTGTGTGAAGGGACAGAGAAATTAGAGAAGAGAGAGGAAACCAAGGGCCCAGGGGAGAGGTCTTCTCCAGAGTGCAAAAGGAGGGGGGAGTCACCCGGATAGAAGCAAAGAAGGAGAGGGCTCGCTCTACGAAAGGTGTGTGGGCTTGATACGGCAGGGGGCCATGAAGTGGTTCCCTACCGTGTCGGAGGAGGAGGGAGTGGAGGGCATGGCAGCTAGGGGAGGAGGCAAGTTTGGTGTAGGTGCGGACAAGGAGGGTGGAGCGTCGGTGCGACAGGGAGGGGAGGGAGGATTCTGCCTGAAGGGCTGTGACTGGGGAGGACCTGAAGGCCCCCAAAGCTATACGAAGGGCATTATTCTGGATTACATCTAACTTGTGGAGGAGGGAAGGTGAGGCCGCACCATAAACCTCACACCCGTAGTCTAAGCGGCTACGGATGTAAGTGCTATAGAAATGAAGGAGGGTATTCCTGTCCGCACCCCACTTGACCCCTGCAAGGGACTTCATTAAGTTAAGCCTCTTGAGGCACGAGGTCACCAGGTACTGTATGTGGCGGCCCCAGGTTAGGCGGGGGCCATCCAACAGTAAACCAAGGAATTTGTGCTGGGTTTTGAAGGAAATTGGGGACCCATTAATGGTGACCATTGGGATGTTGGGAATACGCCTTCGGGTGAAGCACAGAAGGCTAGACTTCTGGCACTCACCGTCAGGCCCCAACGGGAGGTCCATGAGTGGACGGCATCAAGCCCACGTTGAAGATGGTCTTGAGCCTCCTGGATAGTGGGAGCAGAGCAAATGAGAGAGATGTCATCAGCATAGATGAGTGCATGTGTGCATGGAGAGCAGGGAAAGTCTGAAAGCAAGATGTTGAAGAGGACAGGACTGAGGGGAGAACCCTGTGGGACGCCTCGGGTGACCGGGTAAGACCTGGAATGGGTGTTCCCGATCACCAGAGAGAAGGACCTGGAAGACAGGAAGGATTTAACCCATTGGAGAGGGGAGCCATGCAGTCCTAGGCGGGCAAGTTTTCCAATGATGGCATTATGGGAGGAGGTGTCAAAAGCTGCTTGGATGTCAATAAAGGCTATTAGTGTGAATTGTTTGTGGGTAAATCCTTCCTGTATGTGGTGCTCCAGCTGGAGCAGGGCATCCAGGGTGCCCCGGTGAGGACGAAACCCGAACATGTTTGATGGAAGGTGTTTGTGTTCCAACCACCATGTCAACCTACACCGTACTATTTGTTCTACTACCTTACTGAGATTAGAGAGAAGGCTAATGGGCCTATAGGAGGAAACCTCAGACGGAGCCTTGCCAGGCTTAAGAATAGGAATTGTGATGCATGACGCCACACAGAAGGGAACGTCCCCGACAGCCAGCTGGCGTTGAGGACGTCCAGGAGGAGGCGAGCCAGAGCACCCGGGAGGCGGCGAAGAAACTCGTTCGGGACGTTTGTCCGGTCCCACCGCCTTCCCAGCGGACAGTGCGTGTAAAGCCGAGGAAAGCTCCTGGGGGTTATAGCAGTGCTAATTGTATGGCCGGTGTGTGAAGGGGGTAATACAGTGGGGGTACGGGGTCTGGAGAGCCGAGTGTAGTGTGAATGTGGGAGGCAAGGCACTCGACTTTTTCGGCATCAGTGACGAGGAGGGCACCGTTTATTAGTTAACGGGAAAGTGAAGGGGGGCTGAGGGTGGACCATCTTCCTGAAAAGGACAAGCCGGGAGACTGAGGAGGAGAAGGACAGGGAAGCACAAAAGGAGGCCCATGCAGAACGTTTCTCATCAAGAATAACACGTTTGCATCGGGCCTCCAATAAACGGAAGCGACTACGGAGCAAGGGAATGGGGTTCTTACGCCACGCAGTAAAGGCGTGGCGTTTGGCCTGAAGGGCTGCCGCACACTTCCGGGACCACCAGGGGACCCGGAAAGAGCGGGAGGGGTGGGAAGTGATGAGATGAAAGTGGTGGGACCCCACGTCCACCAGGGTGACCGTGAGGTATTGAATTATATCCGATGAAGGGAGGGTAATGGGAGGGGTAAGTGAATTTAATTCTGATTGAAAAGAGCCCCAGTCTCCTCTGGTGAAGGACCAACGAGGTCTGCGTGAAGGGGGAGGGGGTGGTGGTACTGAAGGGAAGGAAATTACAACAGGAAGATGGTCGCTCCCCATGTAAGGGCCAGTTGTGACAGTGGTGAGGAGGAGGGGGCCATTACCCAGGCAGAGGTCCAAGGTGGAGGGGTTCCCTGAAACTGGATCAGTCCTGGTAGGGAGGCCAGGTGGAGTAAGGAGAGATAAAGAAGCACTGTCCGCCAGAAAGCTCGAGAGTGACCTGCCCGAGCGGTTTCTCCGGCTCCTGGGGAGGGCCGGTTCCCAGAGGTCATGATGGGCATTAAAATCACCCATTATTAAAGCTGGGGAGGAAAGCTGAGAGAACAAGTGCTGGAATTCCTGAAGGGTTATATCTAAACATGGATTGTATATCAATAGAATCTGAAGGGGCCCTGAATCAAAGGTAACAGTCACCCCAAGGTGCTCCAGGCCACCTCCAGGGAAAGGAGTGATAGTGAGAGGGCTAGAAGAGAGGGAGCGGTGGACCAGCAGAAGCAGGCCGCCTCCTGCCCCGCCGGTCCCCCGGTCCATCCTGTAGGAAGCATAGTTGGGAAAGGAGGGGGAGAATGCGTCTGTGAGCCACGTCTCACAGACGCCAACAACTAGAGGAGTGTATGATGAGAGCGTGGTTTTAAAGACTGGAAGTTTCCGGTACAGAGACCGGGCGTTCCAGAAGATGAAGTGGGAGGGGAGTAAAGGACTCACCGCGTGAGTGACATAAGGAAGGTAAGGAGGCCTGGCAGGCATCGAATGAGGCTGTCCCTGAGGCTGGAACCTGAAATAAGGAGATTAAAAAATTCAAGTGCAATGGGTGCAATTCCCTTAATGAAGGCTGGCCATGCAAAGCCCGAAGCATGCTGAGCCTGAGAAGGAGAAGGGGGCGCATGGTTAGCACTGCCCAGTGAGGGCAGGGGCTGTTGAGCTGCTGGCAGTTGGGCATGGCGCTGAGGCTGGGAAGGCAGGGAAGGAACAGGTCGGGGTGGGGGATTAGGTGATAAGGGGGTAGGGGGATGGAAAGTCACCCCCATATCCTCCCTATAGGGCCCCTCCGGCAGGAAGGAGGGCCTGTGCCTATATTTAAGTTGGGGTATGTTACGGTGCCGGGGGGACTGTTGGCGCCTTTGGGGTTTGGGGAAGGGGACCCACTGATAGTGGGTGGACGGGTGGGGGTGACGCAGCCAGCAGCCAGCTGGACAACAGTAATGAGGGGCTCATAGGATGGCAGGGGGCAGGCCTTGGATTAGGCTGACAGGCAGGGGGAGGCCCTGGAACAGGCTGGCACGGAAGGTGGCGAGTAGGGGAGGACGGCTCCCGTACAGGGGGCCCCCTTGGACGGAAGGTCCCAGGGTGGATGCCCCTCAGCTTCCTCTTCACATCCGAGATGGAACAGGTGGGCTCATGTTGAAGGAGTTGCACCTGCATCGCCTGGAGGTAGCCGGGCACTGCTTATAGGTGGGGCGGTGGTCATCACCACAAAAAAGGCAGTACACCGGCCGGGCACACCCCTCTGCAGCATGAAAACCGCTGCAGTTACTGCAGCGGATCTTCATGTTGCAGGTGGCATTACCATGGCCAAAAAGGAGGCAGCGGGTGCACCGGAGGACAGGGAGGGTGTGGGGCCGGACCCAGTACACCGTGTTGTCTAGAGAGCCCCGGTCTGGAAGGGGGGCCCCCCGAAACTTGACCCTGATAGCCATGTTGGCCTCCGACTCACCGTCCCGGACGGGAGTCGGGAGTCAAAGGGCACTTACAATTACTGAAGGGGAGCCGTCAAGTACAGTCAGCCCAGCCAGAATCTCGTCATTTGTCATTTCTGGGAAAAGGGAAAATTCTCCCGAACTGAGGTCGGGTCGTCGTCCGATGCAAACCCAGCACTTTACGGACCACTCCCCCAGCGTTGTGACAGACTCTGGGGGGTGGGCAAGGTTGTCAAGGTTGGCCACCTCGAACTAATACCTCTCCCCCCCCCGGTGATGGTTAGAGTGCTAGACACAAATTTCTTTTTAAAAATGGAATCAAAACTGCCCTGGACACCTTCCCGGGGTTGATAAATGATCTGAGTCCCTCAGCTGACCTGACGATGATGAGGCGATTAGGCTGGGAAGGCAGAGAGCAGGCGGATTCAGAAGCAGCAGAAGTGGTGGGTATAGCATCGCGTGGAGGGGAGGCAGTGATGGAGGCGAAGGAGCGTGCAAGCTTGCAGGCCTTATCAGGCAGGTGGGTCTCACCAGACGGAGGGGAAGGCGAGCGGGACCTCTTGGGGACAGTTGAAGTGGTGTCCATGTCCACGGCAGCCGGCTGGCGGCCGTCGTCGTCAGGCGGCATCAATCACGGGAATAGGGGAACCAGGGCACATACATACGCCGATACCACACAGCAGGATCAGGCACACAACAATTTAGTGTAGTGTCGTGGTTAGTGAAGCGATAGTAGCGGTTATACTTTGGTGGAGGAGCTGGAGCACAACGTCTTATCACCACCACGGTAGCTCAAAGAGTCTCTGGAAGCAAGGTGCAGAAGGTCCACTGAGCTGGTTGTTGTCGTGAGTAGCCAGCCACCTTGAGTGTCGTCATGTTTTCCTTGTGATATTTGTTTCATTCATCATGTGTGTAGGATTGAGTGAAGGTATTTATATGTTTGTGCATGGCACTTTGTACGGTATATGGAGAACCACGATATGATGAAGGAAAGGCTATGCGGTTACTGAGTGAGTGACTTTCTTGATGCCATTACCACTCCTGTCTCTCGTTTCTTGAGGCTTAACCTCCCAATCCTCCGTCTCATCCCCTCTCTCCCCTTCCTTCCTCGATGACGGCGTCTCTTACTTACAGTTTGATATATTTAGGCGGTATCAAACATATGAAACCCCTCTTTTGAATTTGACTCAGTAAATAGGAAGTTAACCCATATATGCCTGACTTCCTATATACTGTATAGTCCACCCATAAACTTATTCATTAAAGAAAATGTTGCAATAGGAAACTAATTTGGCTTGGTTGGTTGGATATGAAATGGACTTACTTATCACAAAAAGAAAGTTAAGGATTTGAGATGTGGCGTATAACTGCAACCACCAACCATTCGCGTTAGTAACGAGAATTTTGACGCTTAATTATCAGAGTAATTATCCCGTAGTGTACCTGTAACAAGGCGTCACGGCGAGTCACGACCAGTGGCGGAACAAGCAGGGCCGGATTTAGACCTGTGGAGGCCCCTGGGCAGTCTCTGTGTGGAGGCCCCCCTTCATTACAAAATTTTACGTTAAAACTTTGGAAGAAGTCCTTCACCCCTATCTTTTTTTTCTTCCCCCTATAGCCAACAAGCCTGGGGAACTGGCGGGAATACGGGGTTTTTGGGTGGGGGAAGCAAATATAAGTGATTTATGGCTCCGAAAAAAATAGTCAAAGTCACTATATGTAAAAAATCTGGGGAATTTCCCCTAAATTAGGGATTTCCCTAGATACCCATTGCTAGGGAATTTTCCTTTAATTGATATATGTATAGATTTGGACATTTTGGGAGAGCATAATGAGTCATGTCTGCCTTCCCTACCCAAAAACCCAAGTTTTCCATAAGGCCACCATGCTTGCTGGTCATAGGAGGTCAAAGAAAAACCTAACCTTTCTAGCAAGAAGGGGCTGCACCCCCCATGGACCCCCTAAGGGTTGCTAATCTAACTTCACTATAACCCCCTAAAATTTACTAACCTAACCTCACTATAACGAATACAGTTGATTCGGGCCACCAGTTGAATCAGGCCGCCTATATTAAATGCATACCAAGCATGCATTTATGTATAACCTTATGTTTTAATGAAACCTAACCTAACCCTTAACCACAAATTTATACCTAACTAACCTTAACCACAAAGTATCCTAACCTAACCTAACCTTAACCACAAAGTATACCTAACCTAACCTAACCTAACCAAACCCTTTAACCACAAAGTATCCCTAACCAACCTTAACCACAAAGTATACCTAACCTAGCCTAACCAAACCCTTTAAACCCACAAAGTATACCTAACCAAAACCTTAACCACAAAGTAAAACCTACCTAACCTTAACCACAAAGTATACCTAACCTAACCTAACCACAAAGTATACCTAACCAAACCTAACCTAACCCTTACTTAACCACAAAGTAACCTAACCTAACCTTAACAAAGTATACCTAACCTAACCTAACCTTAACCCAAAGTATACCTAACCTAACCTAACCTTAACCACAAAGTATACCTAACCTAACCAAAACCTTAACCACAAAGTATCCCAAACCTAACCAACCTAACCTACCTTTACCTTAACCACAAAGTTACCTAACCTAAACCTTAACCACAAAGTATACCTAACCTAACCTAACCTTAACCACAAAGTATACCTAACCTAACCTAACCTTACCAAAAGTATACCTAACCGACCCAAACCCTACCCTTAACCACAAAGTATACCTAACCTAACCTAACCAAAAGTATACTGTCTGCTGGGTATGCATGTACTCTAGGCGGCCCGTTTTTAACTGGGGGCCCGAATCAACGGATACCACTATAACCCCTAAAAGTTACTAACTTAACTTCACTATAACCCTCAAAAGTTGCTAACTTAACCTCACTATAACCCCCTTTTAAAATACTAAACCCAACCTATCTATAACCCCTTAAAAGTAACTAACCTAACCTAACTATAACCCCTTAAAAGTAACTAACTTAACCTCACTATTACCCCATAAAAGTAACTAACATAACCTTACTATAACCCCCTACAAGGGGTTACTAAAGGGGTTAAGGGGCTACCAGATCTTGCAATCTGGGGAAGTCTTGCAATCTGGGGAAAAATCGCAAGCCATCTAGGGAAAATCCCCAGAAAAATTATCACCCTACATTTAAAGCCTCAATATACCCTAGCATTATAATCACATCATTAAACACTGTATATATGAGTAAATAGTCCTTTCAACTTACCTTTAAAGTTGAGATACACCGTGACGGCTGGCAAATGGCGGGTACCGATGTTATACAGGCTACGGGATGGGGTGATTTGTATAACTACCTATTAAGTAGTAGTTATCGACAACAACTATTTTGTACTGATTTTCTATTAAAGTCCAATGTGGCAGATTTATCAAGTGCAATAACCTTTCGTTTACAAAATGAGTTTGTGGCGCACACACAAAGTCCTTTGGTTTCTCGTTATTACACTCCTAATAAAATTGCAGTACGTAGCTACAAGCCTACCTACGTAGCCTACCTAAAAATGGCTGTTGGCTTCCGATTAAAGCATCAAGGCCATCAAGCAACACTAGCTAGGCAGTTGGATATAAGATCAATTATTAATTTGATTAACAATTAAGGCCTTGATTAAAAGAAATTTATTATGTAAATATACAAAGAAGTATGGTAAATTTCTAGTGTTTGCCCATACTCTTCCCCTTCCCCCAAACAAGCTTGGGAACCTGTGGGAATGCCGGGTTTTCGGGTAGGGAGCAAATAATGCGTCGGAAACACGTATTTTTGGAGTTAGGTAAAAGAGCCAAAATACCCTAGATCTAGAGTAATTTTACTAGAGCTAAGAAAATTTTAACTAACCTCCTTGCGAGGGGGGTCCGTTCCCTCGACCTCCCTGTAACTAAACCTAGCGGGGGGTCGCCCCCTCGCCCCCGTTAATCTAACCTAACCTCTTCGCAAAATCACCCGATAATCTAACTAACCTAATTTTACCTAAACGTTCTAACGGGGGGCCCCCCTAGACTCTCCGGCAACCTAACAACATTTTACCTTTCCCTAAATGGGAGGGGAGGGGGGAGGGGGCTCGACACAAACCGGGTTTTCATTCTCTTTGTGAGGATCGTCAGGTTCACAAGTCTCTGGATTTGGGAAAAAATGCCCAATCTATTTTCCCTAGATCGAGGGAATTTTGACCATTTATACTACATCCCTAATCAAAAACTATGTGGTTGCGACGCATATTCGGTACCCTTGCCAAATATCCCGCATTCCCCCAGGTCACCAAAATTGTTTTGGGGGAGAGGGGAGAGTATGGGCAAACTAGAATAATACCAGAAAATATTAAGTAAATATTTAAATAAAAACAAAAATTGTAATATGTAAGGGCCCCAGGCCCCAGTTTGGCAGTTTTCCCCCCCTTTTGTGGAGGCCCCCTGATTGTGGAGGCCCCCGGGCAGCTGCCCACTTTGCCCACTCCTAAATCCGGCCCTGGGAACAAGGGTTAAAAAATGGGGGGGGCCCCCGGGGGCACCACCTAAAAGGGGGGCACGTGTCCCCCCAGGACCCCCCCATTTCCGGCCTTTTTACTAACCTCTTTTAAACCCCACCGTACCGCGCCACACAGTCCCTTCTGGCTTTATAACGGGGGGCGATGCAAAAACCGGGGGGCGGGATGACGCATGTGGAGGGGGTAGATGCCTCTGATAAACCCCTTCCCATGACGCATTTGCCTTTGGGGGGTATATGCTGCGAGGGGGGTAGCAATCCCCGCGCAGTGGGGGGCCACGGCTCTGCGGCTGCGCCGCGTCGTCTTTTTACGTTTGGGCCCCCGGGGCTCGGTCCTCCCTGGCGAAGATCAGGCCGTCTATAAAGCTTGCTCAAAAGAGTTCTAGCCCGTGTGCCTTGTGAATTTTTAAAGGTAGCCATGCCAGTGAGATACCCGGATTTGGGGGTCTGGACTTATGTGAGTGGTGTAAGGGCGACAAGCCATGCACCTAGGGTTTGTTTCCCAGGAACAGCATAATATATATAAATATATATATATATATAATAAAATAAACGAAATGGCTGTCTGTTTCTGTGTTGTGTGTGTGTGTGTGTGTTGGGGTGTGTGTGTGTGTTGTGTTGGAGGTTCCCCCCCCCGTGGGCCAATCATCTATGGCACATTTTTGGGGGGGGGGGCCGGGTTGACCAGGGGAAGGGATAAGCCCCCTTATGAGATGATTTGTCACTTTTTTTTTTTTTTTTTTTTTTTAGCACCCCATTAGGGGAAATTTGAGAAAAAAAAATGGGTTGCGAGAATTAGGAACCCTTGATGGGGGGTGATGGGGAATGGGGGAGTGAAAGGGTGGGGTGGGTAAAGGGTGGGGGTGTTGGGTAGTGAAAGGTTTGGGGGGTGAGGTTGGGGGGGGGGTTGATGGTGAGGGAATAGGTAGGGGGAATGGTAAGGTAAATATAAGCGAAAGTGTGTCCCTTTTGTCGTCTGTCTTCTGTGTGTGTTTTGTGTGTGTGTGGTTCTGGTTAGGGGTTTCCCGGCCCCCGTGGGGGATCACCTCATTGGCCATTTTGGAAACCGGGGTTTACCAGGGGAAAAGGTTTTTAAACCCCAATTTTTAATGATCCATCACTTTTTTTTTTTTTTTTTTTTTTCAGCCTATTAGCGTAATTTGAGAAAAAAAGGGGGTTGCGAGAATGGGAAACCTTTATGTAGGGTGTGGTAATGGGGGAAAGGGTGGGGGAGGGTAAGGGTGTGGGGTGATGGGTGGTGAATGGGGGGGGGTGATGGTTGGGGGGATGGTGAGGGGTGAGGGAATGGTGGGGGGATGGGGAAAACTATAATAATATAAACGAAATGTGTTGTCGTTGTCGTCGTCTGTGTGGTGGGTTGGGGGGGTGGGTTTTTGGTGTATAGGTTCCCCCCCCGTGGGCAATCACCCCTAAAATGGGACATTTTTTTAACCGGGTTTCCAGGGGAAGGTCTAACCCCTTAGGAGACGATCAAATTTTTTTTTTCTTTTTTTTTAGCAGCCTATTTGCGATAATTGTGAGAAAAAAAAATGGGTTCGGATTAGGAAACCTTGATGTGGGTGATGGGGAATGGTGGTGAAGGGTGGGGTGATGGTATGGGGTGGGGTATGGGTGAGTGAATGGGTGGGGGGGATGGGGGGGGGGGTGATGGGTGATGGGTGAGGGAATAGGGAGGGGGGAATGGAATGGTAAAATAAGCAAAGTGTGTCTGTCTGTCCGCTGTCGGGCTGTTGGGGGTGTTGTGTGGGTGTGTCGGTATGGGTTTCCCCCCCCGTGGCGCAAACACCCCATATGGCACATTTTTGGAAACCCGGGGTTACCAGGGGAAGGTTTTTAAACCCTTTTGAGATGATCCCATAATTTTTTTTTTTTTTTTTTAGCGCCTATTCGTAATTGTAAAAAAAAAAAGTGGGGTTGCGAGAATTAGAGAGAATGCAACTCCGAAATGCCGGGGGGTCGCTGGCGTTTTAACTCACAATTTGGTGAAAATTTGGGTAAAACTGAAAAAAAAAAGGGGGCTTATTCCACTGCACTTAAACACACAAGTATAATATTAAGAACGATTTTCTTTTATATGTAATTGTATGAACTGGTTCTTTTTAAAAACATTGTAATAACCAAATAACCAAATAGGTTATAGTTGAGAGACAGGTAAAGTCTCTTGATATTATTAGTCAATAACGTTGTTTAGAAGTTTATACCTAGGCGTCAATTTTCCCGTTTTTATTGTGTATCAATCAGATAGAAAGGGCCCTGGAGGTGCAAGAGTCGACGGTGAAGTAGCAAAGTTTTTATTAAACTCCCCGCCAAATCTCCCCGCCCCCCCCTCCCCGCCGCGGGGTTTTTCGCCCCACAATTTTTAACCTCTTGTCGCAGCAACGAGCCCATTTCGGGCATTCTTTTTTTTTCGTTTTTTCCCAAGGAAAATTTCTTATTTGTTTTGACAAGCGTTTTTCCCAGACGCAGCAGTACTTCTTAAAAACATGGAACACACCCCAAATTTTTCATGCCACAATTACATGTAAAAATATATTAAACTTTTTACTGAGGGAGTTTTATTTTTAAATGCTATTTAGAACGTTCCCCGTATGAAGTCATCCATATAATTATAGAAAAAAAAAGAAGAACTATTTTTTTGGTATTCAGATCGGTTTTCATCAAAGTTTATCCGAATTAATTTTTGAAAAAAATTAGTCGCGGGGCCAAAAAAAAATAAACAAAACCTTTTATTTTTAAAATGCAGCGACCCCTGGCATTTCCGAGTTTCATTTCTCTAAATTTAGGAAACCTTGATTGTAGGGTGAGGGGTAAGGGTGATGGAATGGGTGGGGTTGATGGGTAATGGGTGTGGGGTGATGGGTGAGTGAATGGGTGGGGGTGATGGGTGGGGGTGATGGGTGAGGGGTGAGGGAATAGGTGGGGGGTGAGGGGTAATGGTAAATATAAGCGAAAGTGTGTCTGTCTGTCTGTCTGTCTGTGTGTGTGTGTCTGGTATAGGTTCCGCCCCCCGGGGCGCAATCACCTCATATGGCACATTTTGGAACTGGGTTGACCGGGGGAAGGTCATAAGCCCACTTATGAGATGATTCGATCACTTTTTTTCTTCTTTTTTTTAAGCAGCCTATTAGCGATAATTGTGAAAAAAAAGTGGGTTGCGAAAATTTGAGGAGAGTATGTAGGGTGTAGGGTGATGGGTAATGGATTTGAGGATGTAGGGTGAGGGGTAATGGGTGAGTGAATGGGTGGGGTGATGGGTAATGGGTGGGGGTGATGGGTGAGTGAATGGGGGGGGGTGATGGGTTGGGGGTGATGGGTGAGGAATAGGTGGGGGTGAGGGGTAATGGGTGAGTGAATGGGTGTGTGGTGATGGGTAATGGGTGAGTGAATGGGTGGGGGGTGATGGGTAATGGGTGAGTGAATGGGTGGGGGGTGATGGGTAATGGGTGAGTGAATGGGTGGGGGGAATACATACATTTCTACATCCATGATTTCGGGAAAAGTTAGAAGGGGCTATCTGGAGAGTCCGTGTTTGGGGGGCCGAAGGCCCACAAACACAGGTGGTGGGGCCCAAGGCCCACCACCAAAAGCCCTCCGCAGGAGCTAGCCAAAAGGTCCGCCCGGAGGGCGGCTTTGCGGCTAGTATAATAATATAACGAAAGTGTGTTTTGTCCCGTCTGCTGTCTGTCTGTCTGTCGTGTGTGTGTGTGTGTGTGTGTGTGGTATAGGTTCCGCCCCCCTTGGCGCAATCACCTCATATGGCACATTTTGGAACCCGGTCGACCAGGGGAAGGTTTTAAGCCCAATTATGAGATGATCCGATCACTTTTTTTTTTTTTTTTTTAGCAGCCTATTAGCAAAAATTGTGAAAAAAAAAGTGGGTTGCGAGAAATTGAGGAACTTTGCTGGGGAAGGTGATGGGGGTAATGGGTAGTGTAATGGGTGGGGTGAATGGGTAATGGGGGGGATGGGNTATATATATGTATTATATACATATATATGTATATATATATATATATATATATATAATATATATATTATATGTATATATGTATATATATATTAATTATATATATATATGAATATATATATATATATATATAATATATTATATATATATATATTATATATATGATAATATATATATATATATATAATAATATATAAATATATATATAATATGATAATATATATATATATATACTATATATATATATATATGATAATCATAATATATATATATATATATATATATATATATATATATATTATATATGATAATATATATATATTATATATATATATATATATATATAATATATATATATGTATATATGATATATATATATATATATTATACTAATTATAATTTATATAATATATATATATATATATATATATATATATATATATATATATATATATTAATATATATATATAATATATATATATATATATATATATATATATATATCTATATATATATAATATATATATAATATCTATATATATATATATATATATATATATATATATATATATATGATACATTTGTTTAGTTATCTATTTACATACTCTTCAAGGTTACATAACGTCAAAAGCCCAAAGTGTGTGTTGGGCGGGGCCGCGGGGGTCATGGGTGTCAGTGGAAGCGTCCGGAATTTTGGCTATTCATATATGGCAGCTCTATATTATCATACATGATCACACCAATAACTGCAGAAAAAAAATTGTATTAATGGTGCTACGCCGAAGGTAGGCTTTTGATTTGTGTTTGGTCTTGAAATGTTTTAGAGGTAAATTTTTACACTGCAAGGCACGGCTTGGGTTGGACAGTGGCCAGTTTCGTTTTTCTTCTCGTGGGGAAGGTGGTGGTGTCAGCTGTCTCACCTGCTATCCCATGGAGCTATATAGAAAGGGCTTATAGAAAGGGTGGAGACGCCCTCAGTACCCCGTGAGGTACTCGTATAGGGGTTTCTAAAACTGGCAGAGAAGGGGAGTGGTGACGTTACCATCATGCTTTTATAAAAATATATGTTATTTGCCGTACATGTGCTATGCTGCGTATATTGTCGTGTTGGATTGTGCAGGTAAGATATGCAGGTGTCTGGCAATTGTTCTCGTAAATGTGTACCCAGAACGTGGCAAGTAGCGTGTTGACGGTTTGCGACGATTATACCAAATTTTTCCGGTTTAAGAATGTCAGTAAAAATGTTTAATCTAAGGTAATAATAGACAACTTTGCGTTTATGTGTCAGTGTTGCTGAGTCACTAACATCACGGACAGAATCAGCCAAAGCATCGGTAATGAATAACATGCGAAAGCACAAGACAAGCCCTTGGGAGGCGCCCTTATGTTTGTCTCGGCACTCTCGGGAACGTCTTTGTCCAGCGGTGTTTTATAAAATGAAAAATATGAGTATTTGAAGATTACATTCGTTTGTAAAGTGAAATTTATCGTGTGCCCATATAATATAATATAATACTGTTGTTGGACTTTTTTGCAGTAATTATATATAAATGTTTTTTCCCCGCGCATGGATTTTTTCTATCAGCATTCGCTTGCACAGCCATGACTTGACTAACTATGTGACTGTAAACACCACTGGGAGGCACATAACATTTGGTCTTCTATTTATAAGATGTTATTGTGGATTTTCTATTTACCCATAATGTTTTTGATCCTCCTCCTGGTTCTCGTCGTCACCCTCCTTCTCTTTCTCATCGTGATTTGTTCTTACCATCATCACCATCGTTCTAGTCAATCAAGAGTGTGTTCGTAAAGAGAGTCATGGCGCCATGCAATAAACTCCCTTGATTCAGTTGCACAGGTACGACGCAATATGTGACTAACTATGTTTATTCTACACATCTGATTCCTATTTAAAAGCCGCGTCGGTGGGAAATCCAGGGTTTTTCCATGTGCTCTGCATGTGGTAGGTGGGAGGCAGGTGCACAGGGGGCGCGTGGCGCATCTGGGTGTACTGTTATGTTATCCGTCAAGCATATACCATCCTTATCCTTATGTTGTTCGAAATACCGAGAACATCACAGTATGCAAGTGACTGATTAATGTAATATTCATTCTTCAGATATCGTTACCATATGGAAAAATAACCCTAAAATAATATGATTATCATTTTCATAATTTTTATTAATGAAATACACATTCGTGACCACAGAAGCAGCCATTAGATGAAATATATATTGTTGAATTATGGACAAGAATGATAACATAAGAACGATGATGATGCTGCTGGCTTAGACAAGCATGGCAGATGACGGTGCGGGGAAATCCAGGGAAGATGAATGCACTCAACACATCCTCCCTGCCATTACCCTTTGTAGCTCAAGTCTATTCAAGCATTAAGTAAGGTTTGAGCATCCGCCTCTAAGATCAAACCTGCTTTGAGAGCTTTCTTGGCAAAGTCTTCGATAGCTTTGTTCACCACCCTGGTTCTGCTGCGAGTGAAGGCTGAAAAAATAAGATTGGTACCATTTACACCTTAATCACTGATTTGCTTAATGTTTATTGCATTGGACCGAGTCATAGGGACTAGCTTGTATTAAAACAAAACTAAGATACTTACATTCTCCCCTAATGCTCGTCCAGCCGGGACACCACAGGTCCCCCTTGAAGTAGAGCTCCACGCCCCTAAGGCGAGGCAGGACCCGGAAGTTGCAGATCTTGTCAAGTACTTCTGTGGTCCCTTCTTCTACCAGAACACTGGCGATAATGTAAAAATTATATAAATTAATAAATACTCATCATATGTAAGCACAATGTAGTATCAAGTGGCAATCTCCTTCACTATACTATGTCTTGGATTTAATTTATTCATATAAAATGATGTCTGATAACCTGAATTTTTTTTTGGCAGTAACCATATACTTCCGAATATCATGGAGCATGAAATGTCTCCTGGGGACTAGACTATAGATGGCAGGTATCACATCAACTAAAATCAACACTGCAAGTTACAACACAGGAGATCTGTTCACACCACACAGTTGGTACTGTACGAGTTGATGGTTTACTTACTTCTTTACTCTATCGAAGATAATATCCCCCCAGCCACCTTGGCACGGGGCAACAGTGGCAATTGCCACCACGAAGAGGAACAGCGACAGACGCGTCATGGTGATTGGTAACTCAGTCAGAAGTTCAGAACACACACAGAGTAACGCTTGCTGGCAAAGCTGTCCAAGGTGAGAATGTTGGATTTGTAGCCTGCCGTCTGTACTTATGTGGTCGCTGCTGAGATGTTGCCAGATTAGCTGTGCACATTTATTGATTACCTTCCTTTTCTGCGTATAATGTTTATAACAACCGCTCACATGCAAGTATCTTGTTATTGGCATTATGAGACACTTGGATGAGGACGTTTGTTAGGATTGCACTGCAATTTGTCGGTTAATGATTCTAAAGCTCACAGTATTTGGCACCAGGATGTACATTACCTGGGAAATCCTGGATGTAAACGCAGGGGCTGTGCTTGCCACACGGGAAACTCCATGACGCAGGTTTTTCTCGAAACATAAACAACGTTTTGATTTAAACTGAAACCAATTTCGAACAATAGTAGAGAGAGAGAGAGAGAGAGAGAGAGAGAGAGAGAGAGAGAGAGAGAGAGAGAGAGAGAGAGAGAGAGAGAGAGAGAGGAGAGAGAGAGAGAGAGAGAGAGAGAGAGAGAGAGAGAGAGGAGAGAGAGAGGAGAGAGAGAGAGGAGAGAGAGAGAGAAGAGGAGGAGAGAGAGAGAGAGAGAGAGAGAGAGAGAGAGAGAGAGAGAGAGAGAGAGAGAGAGAGAGAGAGAGAGAGAGAAGAGAGAGAGAGAGAGAGAGGAAGAGAGAGAGAGAGAGAGAGAGGAGAGGAGAGGAGAGAGAGAGAGAGAAGAGGAGAGAGAGAGAGAGAGAGAGAGAGAGAGAGAGAGAGAGAGAGAGAGAGAGAGAGAGTAACAAGATAGTAACAAGATAGTAACAACTTATTCGAGTACCACGCCTATAGGTAACAAGAGGCCGGGCAGCCCCAACATGCCGGGAAGGCCCTTGTCGGTCAACAGAAACTGTTATCGGGCGGCTTAGCGACAACTAGAAGCCATGGTGAGTAGTGACCAGTGATCTGTGATAATCATGGAAGTAAGATGGAAACGAGTATCATGATGCCTCTAAAACTCTGGGAGACTCCCCGGCTTTATGTATTGATTTGACATAACCAAGGTGAACGACCCACGCTGGGCTGCTGTTTTTCCAAGTCACTTTTCCTTTCCTTGATATACGAGTAGCCTATATGAGGGCAAAAATATCTTACCCTTTTAAATATTATGGACTATGACATCAATATTATTGTTGTACAGCTCCTTTATGCAGCCTCGAGTCCTCATTTATGCATCAGTCCGCAAAGGAGGACAAATGGCAAAATTAGATTCGAGGCTGAACAGGAACCAAATGTCTTCAAACACAAGCGATAACCACAACACTAGTGAAGTTGAATGTAAATCGGGCGCTGCAGTCAATATTTTAGAAAGATAATGTCACCAGAAGAGACAAGGTCCTGTGGCAGATATAAATGAGATGATTTTCTTACTCTCGTGACATTTCTTCTGCCAAGCAGGTATTAATAACATAAATTATGCTTTACACGTTATGTTTATATAGACATAAGGCTTTGAGCCATTATCAAGTCAGTTGTATTAAATTGTTATTTTTGCTCAGTTTAAGTCTCATTTCGGGATAACTGGAAGTTATTTTCATAGTTTTAGGAGAACATGACCTAAGCCGTATTTTTGACACATGTGTCACCGTAGTTCACCGTATCAAAACCTTTTTTATTTTTTATTATTGGAAGTCACTTTATTGATCTCATGTTTCGGGCGGTGCCTCGCTCGAGTGACTTGCAGCAGCCAGCAACCAGCATCGGGTTGAAGAATACACTTCAGCATAACGTCAGTTACTTGTATCTGTGATTGCTTTAAATGTTTGAGTGTGGGCTGAGGTGTTCGTGGTGAGGGATGACCTTGAGCCGTGGAGGTTTCCCAGTGCGCCACACACCCAAAACCACTATACTGTATATATAATATATATATATATATATATATATATATATATATATATATATATATATATATATATATATATATATATATATATATATATATTTTTACATGTATGCCTATAGCGCCTGTAGGCAGTGGTGACCCAGGGCTCGGATGGTAGGCTCTGGCGGTTCACTTGAGGGCTGTGATGGTTGGCCCTCGCCCGTGGTGGCGCAGGCAGGGTTCTTATAGTGACGCCTGTGATTAGAGGCTCATGCCGCCCCCCTGTGTCCTCCGATGCACTCGCAATCCAAGGTAGAGTTGATGGGCAGGGCATGTGGGTGTTCTTAGGCCACTCGACGGTGCAGATGTTTGATCTACACTACATCTATTGATCTTGCACACACCCAAACTCACCTCTTACATAGTGAGGATCATGAGTGATGCCTTGACAATAAATCGATTTTTGCCATTACGATTTGTTTTGGGATTATATCAACATAGTTTTCTCATTCTGTTCTCTGTAGGTATTGTTGAATTATTCCCTCAAGTTCGCTACATAGATATGAAGCAGGATCTCCGTCCATCATTCATCAGTATGTTCGCTGTCCCTCAGTTGACCGCTGTCGCATTTATCTGCCTCATTACGTGGAATTTCTAAATCGGGACGATGCAATTGGGAATCCCATAGAGGTAACCCGGAGACATGCCTAACTTTAAGAGAACATTGATTTTTTTCTCTTCAATGTATTGGATTTCAGGTTTTTGAAACACGAAGGCTATTACATGTGTTTGTTGTAAAGGTTTCACTTTGAGTATGGAAAACAAAAACTTGTGTGTCTATCCAAACTAAAATATAAGTCGCAGAGTGCGTGGAATCGTTTATGTCCACCCTCGGTAGAGTTATGAAAAAAACATGTGGCGCACAAAGGTTATTGGGTATGTTTGGATTTTCCTAGTGTGTTCAGAGGTAACCGTGCTCCTTTGTGATGAAAGTTTCCTTGTTTTATTTGTATATATCTGTTTTGATGTTTATGACGTATTCTTGTTCTGTGAAGCAGCCAGACATACATGGCGAACTTTCACAAGCAGACCCACCAGCGTTGCAGGAAAAATAATAAAGCAAAAAAACTGTTCACGCTGTAAGTTGAGAAGGAAAATCCCACGCACTTCACCAAGCATTGTAAATACAAAATCTTATAGATGTGTCTCTGAAGGTATTCTCTGTGAAGGACAGTTTCCTCCCCGGGGAGGAAACATGTGCTGTAATAAGGAGAGCCTTGACGCACACAGGATCACTGCGCTTGTAGTAGCTACCTATGTATTTGTAAAACATTATGACAACAGTATGAATCACTTGACTTGGATACTTATATTCGTTCATTACTTATCCAGTATCGTTATGAACTTTAAAGGGAAACACCAGTTATTATTAGCCCTGGAAATTGAGAAAATGGTAACTATATCAACAACCAATGTCAGTAGGGCGAGTGAACTGGTTGGAGACCGGATGTGTTGCGTGGCGACAAACGTTCCGCTCTCTCTGTCATTCCTAGAAACATGCACGTCACCCCTAACCCATGGTCCCCCCTACCCTTGGGAAGTACAGCTGACCAAGGTAGGAGTAGCGGCATGAAACGTGTTTATTCCATAACCTGTTTTACGTGTCAGTGACCTGTGGGGATTCCCTCATGCCATCTCGTCTCCCACCTCCACCACTATCCATGTTATACCCCCTTCCCCACCCCACTGCTCTTGATGTGTTCCTCCTCACAGCAATTCCTCATCACCACATCTTCACCACCACCACCACCATGGTCCACCACCACCACCATCGCCACCACCCCCACCACCATCACCGCCATCACCTTGACTCATTTTTTTATCAATTTTCTTTTTAGCAAGAAGCATTTAGCAAGCATCGTATCATCCTTTAGTCGTTAGATCAAGGCTGATCCATGAAGCGTTTATATGTTACCACTTGATGCCGTTGTTTCCTTATTCAAATGACGTATAGGCAGGGCCGGATTTAGACCTGTGGAGTCCCTGGGCAGCCTCTGTGTGGAGTTAACCCTTCATTACAAAATTTTACAAAGTATGGGGTGCAGCTGGGGGGACCCCAGGCCATTGTATCTCTCACTCATAGATGTTGCATTATCATATGATTGCCTACGACAATTTTGAATGCCAATATCATAGTCTGTTAGAAATTTCCTCAAACTTTCAAACATTTTTTGAGCCTTGTGTCCTTGATTTGGTAAAAACTTCACAAATCTCCCTACAGGTGTAGCTTATCATGCTCCATGTATCTGAAGATTAGTGTCAGTTGATCAATATGACCTTCATCAGGTGTTGAATCCAGTGAAATGGAATAATATTTTGACAGCTTTATACGTGAAATGATTTCCTTGAGTACTTCATTGCCTATTAGTCTGACGATTTCTTCACAGATGGTTGAAGATAAATAGTTTGTATGGCCACTGCCTCGACTGACATGATTCTGTATGTGTTGCCTGAGGAAATCATGCCTGAGGACGGGAGTTACTTTCAAGGTTAATTTATATTTAATGAGTGTTTTTCTTGTATATATGAAGTATATGAAACTTTGACCTAAACCACTGGCTATAGCCTACAGTCGATGCCGTGCCTAACTAAAAAGAGGCTGTTGGCTTCCGATTAAAGCAGCAAGACAATCAAGCAGCACTAGCTACCGTAGATAAGTTAAGTCGCCAGGACAATTTTTTTCTTCTGTTTACAGACGTGTGATGGCGTTAATACTTACATTTCTACATCAATCTACATCTACATTTCAGGAAAGTTAGAAGGGGCTATCTAGAGAGTGTGTCATTTTGTGTCTTCATCTGTGTCATAATATGGTTATAAATGAACAAATGACAAAAATATCTACAAAGTGGCTATCAACAGTAGAGTCGCCATCTAGTGTTTATTTACTGAGTGTCGTACCGCTGTCGTCGTCGCCCGAAAAAAAAATGCGTAGCGAAATTTGAAACCGTATATACTTGCAGATACAAAGCATAAAACAACGCTGAAACAGGGTAGATTATACAGTCATGATTGTCCAAGCTCGCTTCGCTCGCTTGGACACCTATTTCAGTCGAAATCAGGTGTCATATAGGCTTGTAAAATGTTTCCTCTTCTTCTTCTTCTTGTGACTACTTTTGTGGGGAGCGGGTATACAGGCGCAAAGGAAGAAATTTGGCGCAGAAAGTTATATTTCGTCTCTTAACTCATTGTCCAAGCGAGCGAAGCAAGCTTTTACC
>JACEEZ010019239.1:0-12500 GCA_016584305.1 Chionoecetes opilio | reverse complement strand
AATATTAAAGGGCGAAGAGTTAAGTATATATTGAGGTCATGCATATTTCTTCACTCTCTCATAATGGCATTTCTTTAGTGTATTTTACTGTTTTTTATTTGATAATATTATAGAACAAACAGTTACGAAGATAATGGTATATCATATATACTGATAAACCTTAGGAAGGGAAATAGGGGTGATGTTCTAAAATGGCAGGAATCGCAAAACTGGCCTCCACTGGTCATGGGCGGGTTGGCGCGGGGCACGAGTAGCAAGTCCAGTATAGAGTAGTCTTTGTATAAATATACAAAGGAGTAATAAGTAAATAAATATATACGAACAAAATTGTAATATGTGGAGGCCCCAGGCACCAGTTTGGGGAGGCGGTAGCAGAGTGGTTAGCGTCACCGAGTGGCGTTCTCGAAGACCCGCCTTCGATCCCGTGTGAGACCCATGAATCCACTTAAAATATTTATGCACCGTCGAGTGACCTAAGAACACCCACAGGCTGCCCATTAACTCTACCTTCGATTGCGCTATAAGCATAAATGTAAAAAAAAAAAAAAAAAAAAAAGGGCAGTTTATCCCATTTTGTGGAGGCCCCCTGATTGTGGAGGCCCCTGGGCAGCTGCCCACTTTGCCCACTCCTAAATCCGGCCCTGCGTATAGGTTGTTAAGGGAAACTGATATGAGGCAGATCAGCAGTAGATAAGTATTCCGTGGCAATCGTGCATCCCTGGACGCCACCGTGATCGAGAGGCACAGGTCATTACAGCAACAAGACACACGTCCTCCCTATTCGTCTAAAAAATATGTTTAGTTACTCGTTTACATGGTGACATTGCACTGCAAATTCTTAACTGAGCATATTAACAATCTTCTCATATAGCTACATCACTAATGTTGTCATATTCATAACTGTAATGAGAACAATAACCCTGTCTGTCTCCTTCAGCCTGGCTTCAGGCGACATTTTTTTCCTCTTTCCGGGGGAATTCCCGCTCACTCTCCCGTCCGCATAATTATTGCTCCCTGCCTGCCATCAAACCAGGGGCCAGATCCAGCAAACACATACGCCGGTGTATGTCAGTGTAAGTCTGAGATACTCCTCTTTCGAAAACTTTCTTGGATCAGGAGCTACATCTGCGCCAAATCGATGACGTCACAACGCCAGACTTTACCCCTCAGTGCAAGTCTGCGCCAACCCTCCCTGGCTGGATCCAGCAAGCGTACTTACTCCATTTCCGTGACGTCACAGGGCCCAAAATATTAGGGCGTAGATTTACACCACCTCGATGAGGGGGTAGAGAAGGTGTATCTCATATATATAAATAAAAGGGTCATTTATTATGCCTAATAGACGTTACCACCGGGGTAAGGATTGAAATAAAAAAAACCTATTGGTAGTCGGCAGCGGCTTTGTTGTTTACAAATGTTTAGGAGATACAAGCCTTGGTGGGAGGCCCGCCTCAGTCGTGTAGGTACGCCTTCGGTTTTTTTGTTGTATTAGTTCGTTATTGGGCAGCCCCAGTTTTTTAGACCACTAGCGGGAGTCCTGTGAGCAGAATTGTGTGGGACGAGGCGAGCCGGGCATCCCGCGGCTAGATTAATGTTTTGTTTCACTATTTTCGTAATTTGGACGTTTTTGAGAATGAAACTTTGTTCTGATGCCTGCCCCTCAGTGACCTTGCACTATGGTTAGGTAAATCAGGACGCTTGACCCTCATTGCCCCTGAAGGGTAGTTAGGTCACGTTTGGTAGCCTTTAATGGGTACAGCCCCCGAACGGAAGGAATGCTCGCCCCCGTCGGAGAATGTTCCATTTTGGAAATACTTTGGAACTCCCCCTTTCCGGCTTTGACTGAAATGAACAACCGGCACTGTATTGTATGCTTATTGTACTTCACATCTGAAAGGTTCCAGCGTGCGCTCACCCTTTGGTTAACCCACACGGCCGCTATGAAATATGAGGTGCCTCAAAAAATTCTAAGTCCAGTTAGGTTGGGTTTAAAGTATCTTTGTGGTTAAGGGTTTGGGTTTAGGTTAGGTATACTTTGTGGTTAAAGGTTGGGTTTAGGTTAGGTATATTTTGGGTAAGGTTAGGTTAGGTTAGGTTAGGTTATACTTTGTGGTAAGGGTTAGGTTACTTTGTGGTTAAGGTTAGGTTAGGTTAGGTATATTTTGGGGTTTTAAGGTTAGGTTAGGTTAGGTATCCCTTTGGTAAGGTTAGGTAGGTAGGTATACTTTGTGGTTAAGGTTGGGTTAGGTTAGGTATACTTTGGGGTTTAAAGGGTTTTAGAAAAATACTTTGTGGTTTAGGTTAGAAATACTTTGTGTTAAGGTTAGGTTAGGTATACTTGTTTTTAAAGGGTTTTGGGTTTAGGTTCGGTTAGGCTACTTTGTGGTTAAGGTTAGAAATATTTTGGGGTTTAAAGGGTTTAGGTTAGGATACTTTTGTGTTAAGGTTAGGTTAGGTTCGGTTAGGTATACTTGTGGTTAAGGTTAGGTTAGGTTAGGTTAGGTATACTTTGTGGTTAAGGTTAGGTTAGGTTAGGTTAGGTATACTTTGGGGTTTAAAGGGGTAGGTTAGGTTAGGTATACTTTGTGGTTAAGGTTAGGTTAGGTTAGGTATACTTTGTGGTTAAGGTTAGGTTAGGTTGGTTTTAGGTATATTTTGTGGTTAAGGTTAGGTTAGGTAAAATTAGGTATACTTGTGGTTAAGGTTAGAAATACTTTTGTGGTTAGGTTAGGTTAGGTATACTTTGTGGTTAAGGTTAGGTTAGGTTGGGTTTTTTTTAGGTATACTTTGTGGTTAAGGTTAGGTTAGGTTAGATTAACTTTGTGTTTAAGGGTAGGTGGGTTAGGTTAGGTATATTTTGTGGTTAAGGTTAGGTTAGGTTAGATTTTTACATATAGTGACTTGATGATTTTTGGGGGAGCCTTTAAAATCACTTATATTTGCTTCCCCCCCCCAAAAACCCCGTATTCCGCCAGTTTCCCCAGGCTGTTGGCTATAGGGGGAAGAAAAAAAAGATAGGGGTGAAGGACTTTCTTTCAAGTTTTACCTCCATTTTTTTTACGTCGGCGAGAGTTCCTATAAGCGACAGTTAAAAGTTTATTTATTAACATAACAGTACCCAATCTATATATTTAAACAGCTTTTACCCGTGTTTGTAAATTTCCCAGGACCGAAAAACGGGGTTAGTTTAGGATTGGGGGAGTCTGGGGTTTTGACATGTACGTAACCAATGTCCATGTATCGTATTGAAGTGTTAGTTTTAATTTTTTGGACAAGCGAAAAACTTGTCCAATAACGAAATACCTTTTATTCTTCTTTGCACCTATTACAAGTGGAACTCGCCGAAAACTTTTATGTCGGCAAGATTTCTCGGGGGTTTGTTTCAGTTATTAATGGACGATAACTGCGCGGTCACTCCCGCCATTACCACATGCGTTTTCTATATTATTTTTTTGTTAGTATCTGTTACGGGTATTAATGCATTTCCGCGTAACCTTTAAAATTATGGTTATTATTCTAGGTTTGCCCATACTCCCCCTCTCCCCCAAAAACAAGCTTGGGGCCCGGGGGAATGCAGGATATATGGCGGGGTACAAAATAGCTTTCGCAACCCATACTTTTTGAGTTATGGAAATTAAAAAAAAAATTCTCTAGATTTAGGGAAAATTCATTGGATTTCTTCTGAGTCCCAGAGACGTGTGAACCTGACGATCCTCACAGAATGATGACTGAAGTGTTGAGAAACCCCCCAACCCCCCAACCCGCAAAGGAGGTTAGGTTGGGTTTAGATTTGGTTAGGTTAGGTTAGGTTGGGTTTTAGATTTGGTTAGGTTAGGTTTGGTTAGGTTAGGTTAGGTATCGGTGGGTCAAGCCCCCCGCTAGGTTAGGTTAATTTTGGTTAGGCCAAAAATTTCTCTAGATATAAGGAAATTCCCCTAGATCTAGGGAATTTTAACCCCTGAAACACTCTTAAATTACGTTTTTTCCGTCGCATAATTTTTTCCCCACCGAAAACCCCGCATTTCCCACAGGTGCCCAAACTTGTTTGGGGAAGTGGGGGGAGAGAATGGGCAAACACTAGAATTTTACCAAACTTATATACATATTTGTAGAAATGTATATTGTTTTAGATAATACTATAAACACAACCTCCCTTCCAGAGACCCCCAACCATATAGGAGGTTTTTTGGTTAGGGTATTATTGATTTAGGTAGTATATTTGGTTTAGGTTAGTTAGATCTGTTAATTTGGTTAGATTTAGTTAGGTTAGGTTAGTTTATCGGTGGGTCAAGCCCCGCTAGGCTAGTTTAATTTTGGTTGGGCAAATTTCTCTAGATATAAGGAAATTACTTTAGATTAGGGAGTTTGTCTCCTCACAAAAATTCTTAATTACGTGTCTCCACGTGGTCTCCGTATTTAGAAAATGACCCGGGCAGGTCCCTCGTCTCCCCTTTTTACCAAAAGCACTAATTTTAGGCAAGGAAAATCTAGTCAGTGTTTCAGAAAATGACTGCGAGGGTTCTCGTTCATTTTTATCAAAAGCACTAATTTTACCCAAGAAAAACTAGTCAGTGTCTCAGAAAATGACCCCTGCAGTCCTCGTCCATTTTACCAAAAGCACTAATTTTAGGCAAGGAAAATCTAGTCAGTGTTTTTAGAAAATGACCGCGCAGTCCTCGTTCATTTTTACCGGTATCTTTCCCTTAATATCCTACTAACCTAACCATTACCTCGGCGAGAGTTCCCGGATTGTGTCAGGGGCGAGAATTTCGGTAGACGAGAGTACCAGGTACCCTTCTCATTATCCTGAATGATACGATTAGGTCACTCAGAATGTCTGCCTCTTAACGCCCTTGAATTATATGATTATATGGTCAACCATGATGTCTGCCCCCTTTTTGTCCCTGAATTATTTGGTTAATCAGGATGGCTGGGGCCCATTATTGCCCTTTGAAATATTTATAAAAGTCAATCAGGATGTCTGCGCCTTAAATTATTTCCTCCAAATTGTTTATTTTTTGGTCAATCTGTACTGTCAATGGTACTCCTTAGTGGGGTACCGTTTTATTTTGGGCCCGCCATAGTAGCATGCATACCCAGCAGACAGGGCAGTTTTAAAGGTCCCTTTTCAGAGACACCCAATTTTTTTTTCTTGGCCTACAATAGGGGCTGTTTAATGGAGATAGTTTTATTTTGCGCAAACCCCTACAAAAAAAAAAAAAAAGGTATACTTTGTGGTTAAGGTTAGATTAGGTTTCATTAAAACCTATAAGGTTTAGGTTAGGTTTCATTAAAACCTTTAAGGTTAGGTTAGGTTTTTTTAAAACCTATAAAGGGTTAGGTTAGGTTTCATTAAAAAACCCATAAGGTTAGGTTAAGTTTTTTTTTTTCATTTTTTTTTTTTTTTTTTTTTTTGCGCAAAATAAAACTATTCCCCTTAGAACAAGCACCTATTGTAGGCCAAGAAAAAATAGTCGGTTCCCCCTGAAAACGCCCGCGAAACTCGTCCAGATGGCATTTAATATAGGCGGCCTGATTCAACTGGCGGCCCCAATCAACTGTATCCCCTTGTGTATGGGGAAGAACACTCTGTTCACAACCCAGAAGTCCCGGGTTCGATCCCCGGGTGGAGCGGGAAAAAGTTGGGCTGTTCCTTAAAACCCGAGCCCCTGTCCACCCAGCAGTGAATGGGTACGGGTTGTTAGCCCGGGGGTTTGTAACCCGCCTCCGGGGTGCTGGCTTCGGCCAACACTATAAGCACTAGCAGACAGCTCTCTGCTTGGGGTAGTCTGCGGAGAGCTGTCTGGTTACAGCAGCGATCCATCTCAGCTGCGTCAATAACTGACGAAAAACTTCATCATCATCATCAAACCCCTTTCCCTTTTCGCTTTAAAATGATACATCCAATTTGTTGTGTCAACCCAGATGCCAGCTGAGTAATCAGCTGATTAATGTTTGTAAACATATTTATTACGTGACAGCCTTGTGATTTGGGTGATAGGGTCTGATAGATAATATAAACACTGCTGTGATTCGCTATTAGCGAGGATGACGTCAATGTATTAGCCAGCCAATCAGCTGTCTCTGTGGAGATACTCCGAGATACTCTTCCCTGCGCCCGGTGTAAGTCCATCTCGGCAGATTATTCAAACAGCCTCGGCGCAAGAGGGGGGCGAGGGTTGCGCCGGAGTAGCATTTACACCATACTTACACCGCTTGACTTACACTTTTTTGCTGGATCTGGCCCCAGACTGCCAGGCGCTACAATGACGTCTGGGAAACAAGAGAAAACGTTATTTTAGCTAAAACTCACTTATTTTTTAAAGGACTTTTAACATGTATGGTTGGACTTGTAAGTGCCACGGAATATTATTTCAGAGGGGTTGCAAGTTTTATGATTATATTCTAAACTTAAATATTAAGTGAAAGATATGTTACCATATGTATATGTCCATGATTTACTGATGAAAGTGCAGTAGTTTGATAAATTGGGACTCGTATATAATTTAAAGATCAAATTATTCTCGTGCAGTGGCGTACCCAGAAAATTGAAAAGGGGGGACCAATATATATATATATATATATATATATATATATATATATATTTTATAATATATATATATTATATATATATATATATATAATATATATATATAATATATATATATATATATATATATATATTTTATATATATATATAATATATATATATTTTATATATATATATAGATAATATATTTTAATAAATGTATTTAAAAATCATTATTCATTCTTTTCAAAAAGGGGGGGGGGGCATGTCGCATGCCCCCCCCCCCCTCCTTTGGTACGCCACTATTCGAGAGAAATGGAAACTAAAAATCCCAGGGGTCGCGGGGCAGTTTTAACTCACTTTTTGAAAAAAATTTTGGTTACGGGAAAAACAAAATTGGGCTTTTTCCACTGCCAAACCAAAAGTAAATATTAAAAAAGTTTTTCTTCCATATGTTATTGTATAAAGCCTATTCTGAAAAAGATTGTATATAACCAATAACCAAAAAGGTTTATAGTTGAGGGGCGAGGTAAATGCTACCCTATGAATTATATAGCAATAACGAAGTTGAAGTTTTCTATACCTGGGCGTCATTTTCCGTTAATTGTGAAACAATCAGATAAAAGCCGGAGTGCAATGATCCCGCGTGAAGTCTAATTTTTTTTATTCAATCCCCCGCCACAATTCCCCCCCACCCTCCCCCGCGGCACGTCCCCCCACAATTATACCTACATTGTCGCGCAACAGGCCGATTTCGGCTTCTTTTTTCTTCGTTTTTCCAAGGCTTGCTTTTTGTATTTGAAAAACTTTTTGCCAGAGCAGCGTACGTCTTAGAAAACAGTGTAAACATCCCCAAAATTTTTACATGAAAATTTAACATGTAAAAATTTTTAACTTTGTACTCGAGGCGAGTAATTTGCATTAAATTGCTATATAGAACGTTCCACGTAAGCATGTCATCCTATAATTAGTAAACAACAGAAGAACTTTTTTTTAGGTATTCAGATGCGGTGCATCAATGTTTATCGCGAATTAAATTTATGAAAAATATTAGTTCGCGGACCCCAACACAGTAACCAACCTTGATTTTAAAAAACTCCCAGCGAACCACGGGTTTTTCTGGGTTTTCAGTTCATTATAAATCTCGTGTATTTTTTATATAAATGATTATGTCAGCAGTTTGGTCCACGATACAGCCTACCATGTGGTTGAGGATGTTGCGTTTTTGCCCACCACACAGCTGACGAGTTTGTACTCATCAACATTAGCATTTAGTATCCATAGTGTATAAACAAAGGGATTAAGACCATTACTAAATGCAGCTTCAGTGTAGATATATAATATACACTAATTTGTAATTGGAACAAGTGCCGCGAATGAAGACCCTTTCATACCTCCTGTGTCTGAGCGTGGCGGGTTTTGCAGGGGCGCGAAGGTTGTAGAATCGCATCCTCCTTCATGTTGGGACTTGTTCTTGGTGAAGGCCTGCGGTTGTACTTTGGCTGCAACGAAGATAACTTTTAAGACTTGGCGGGAAATTCACGCAGTGGGGGGATTAAATAATTGAGATCCTGTCATTTCCAGGTCATGAAAATTGATGTGTAAGGTTTTTATCATATAGCATGATTACATATTTCAGATGAATAATTCTTAAAGTGCGTCATGTGATTTAGTCCGAGTACCATCATATTATGTACCAATGCAGCAATGTTTATTGTGAGTCCTTAGGAAGCAATATATTTATTGCTGAAATGTACAAGTTTTCTCTTAGTTTGAATAGGGTACCTGGGCCTGGAGGGGGCAGGCTGGCAAGCAAGTCTTTGTTAAAGCTCCCTTCACACATTTCTTAATCGAACCACGATAGCGCCACCAATTTAATTATTGACGCTATCGTGAAATTTGACCACGATAAACGCAGACCACGATAGCCTCACAACAATGTCACGTTTATATGTGTCAATGTCAGGTTTATCGATAAGAAATATGAAAATAAAACTGGTGGTGAGCTCTCATCTATAAAATGTGTGTGCGTGTGCGTGTGCGTGTGCGTGTGCGTGTGCGTGTGCGTGTGCGTGTGTGTGTGTAAACATGTTACGATACTTATATTTTCGGATTGGTTTTTTTTTCTATTTTTTTTTTTTCAAAATAAAAAGTTGAGAGGGGGATTTCACCCCCTTGATTATCAAAAAAAAAAAAAAAAAAAAAAAGAGAGAGGGGAAAAGAAAAAAAGAGCGAGAGGGAGAGAGAGGAGGGGAGAGAGGAGAGAAGAGAGAGAGAGAGAGAGAGGAGAAGAGGAGAGAGAGAATGAGAGAGAGAAAAGAGAGAGAGAGAGGAGAAAAGAGAGAGAGAGAGGGGAGAGAGAGAGAGAAGAGAGAGAGAGGAGAGAGAGAGAGAGGGAGAAAAAAAGAGAGAGAGAGAGAGAGAGAGAGAGAAAAAAAAAAGATAAAAGATAGGGCAAAGTAGTGTTCGTGGGCTCAGCGGGGTGGCTTGCGGCAAGTTTCAAGTCGTGAAACTGCGGAGTCTTTTATTGTGTTTGGTTTCGGCAGCGTCGTGTGGCCGTCGTCTTGTGTTGGTGGGGTGGCTCACCTTGATCCACTAAACTGCACTCAATTCTGTTATATTGGGGCGAGCTGAAAGAGGTGGCTATAAAAGTGTAAAACTGGCTTTGTTGATAGAAAATCATGGTTCAGGCGTCACTTTGGAATATGAGCAGGTTTTCCTCGTATAGGTATAGGTGGGTATAGATTGGTATTTCAAACGCGTGGAGTACAGCTTTTGTGTGCACGTGAAGCCGAGTGACCTGCTTGCCCTTCTGTGGCAAGAACCCGTGCCCAAAATTGCTGATTTTAACAAAGGTTAGGGAAGGTGATTTGACGTCCATGGAGAAATGATCCTGCAGCTTTTGCACCGGCAACGCTTCTGTGGCATCGTGGCAGCTGTCTCGCCGCCACACGCTATTACTTTGTGCCACTTAACATTAATGTGTGTTTAGGCGCCGTGAAATAAATGTTCGGTTTAGTTTCACTTGTCAATATTAAATTATATTTCCGCAGTACACCTTTTTAACAGACGGTAGATGGACAAATTGACCCGTAGAATAAATGTTTAGATATGTATGGCAAGAATATTACTAAAAATGCTTCCGAATTCCGAAAATGTGAATATGCACAATGACAAGCTGCAAAGTTTGCAGGGTATCGTCGGTGCTGTGCGTTTCGTTGTTTGAACGAGATGTTGCTGCATGGCGCTTGTTTATTTACATACTTAAGTAGTGTTCAATTATTGCTTTACAGTAGAATTATTCGTAAAGGCTTTTTTGCTGCTTTAGATGGGAACGAGATCTATACTGTGTGTGTATTCATCTAGTTGTATTTTACAGGGCCAGAACGACGCTTGTATGGCCCCGTCTCCATATCAACATTTTTTTTTTTATCATTCATCCTTCGTGCTTAGTTTTGGCCGAAGCCAGCACCCCGGAGAGCAGGTCACAAACCCCGGCTAAACCTGGTACCCATTCTTTCTGGGTGGCGGGGGGTCGGTTTTAAGGAAAAAAAACCCCAAAAGTTTTTTCCCCTCCGCCCGGGGGTCGAAAAAAGGGACTTCTCGTTGGGACGAGCGTGCTACCCCACACTACGGAGTACCCCTTCCCTAACTAGGAGTTTGGGGGGGTGGTGCGTGCGTGTGCGTGTGGTTTTGGGGTGTGCGTGGCGTGTGCGGGTGGGGTGTGCGGGGGTGCGTGCGTGTGTGTGTGTGTGTGTGTGGCGTGTGTGTGGTTTTGCGGTGGGTGTATGTGCGCGTTTTTGGGGTGTTGTGTGCGCGTGTGTGTGGTGCGCGTGGTGTTGTGTGTGTGCGCGTTGTGGGGGTGTGGTTTTGTGTGCGCGTTTTTGGTGTGTGCGCGTGTGTGCTGTGTATGTTGGTGTGTGTGTGGTTGTGGTGTGTGTGTGGTGTTGTGTGTGAGTATAAGTACCTACCTCCAAATTTATTTCTTTATTTAAAGCCCTTAACCTTAGACTCCTCATTCAGAGATCTCTAGTGACAATTCCATCTTGAGCAGGTCCATGTTAAAGGACATCTTAATAAAGACCAATCTCAAAACTATCGGAAGTCAGACTCGCTCTTTTCGCCTTCATGATGTCCGGCCCCTTGGAGAACACTCTCTCCACGGCTGCAGAGCTGGGTATAGCCATGTTATATTTTAACGAACACATTACCCAGGTGGCATGAGAAATGGCGGGAAACAAGGCCTGCTCCAGCAGCTTGTTCTGCATTTTTAAGTACCAACTTTTAAGCTCCTTCCCCATCTTGTTGGAGAGGCGGGTAGAGTCGGTGCCCTTTGTGGCTGTGGATCTTGGGGTCCCACTCACTCTGGGCGATCCACTTAGCTGCACAGAAATCGTGTTCAAACTCGCCACGGTCACTTGTAAATTTGTGAACATATTTGGGTTTGCGAAAGTATTTTCGTAAACGCAAGTCTGCAACTTATTACTCTTTCGCACATTGTGCAAACGAATTCGGACTTCCGCACTTGCGGAACTTGCGGTTTGCGTAAGTGTTTGCGGAAGTGCCCACCTCTGGTGTGTGTGTGTAGAGTACCTTGAATAATATTATATTAAATCATATTACAGAGACCCTATGTGTGTGTATTCATCTAGTTGTTGTAGTTTTGTACAGGGCCTGAACTACACTCGTATGGCCCCGTCTCCATATTAACATTTTATCATTCATCCTTAGTGTTTAGTGTTGTCCGAAACCATCACCCCGGGAGGTGGGTCACAAACCCCCGACTAACACCCGATACCCAATCATTGCTGGGTGGAGAGGGGCTCGGGCTTTAAGAAGAACGCCCATCTCTCTTCGCTCCGCCCGGGGATCAAACCCGGTACTTCTCGGTTGTGAACCCTTGGTCTATATAGAATGGTCGACCTACGGGGGAAACCAAAATGAGACGCCTCGGCGCAGTGACGTCAAGTGGGGGTAAACAGCCAGGTTCCGACAAGCAAACACCCGCAGTCCAGATTTGACCGGGGTGATGAGAGGACAGGGACGGTGCGTCCCGCTTCCCGCTCGCCTCCTCCTTCTCCTTCTCCTTCTCATTCTTCTCCTATTCCTCCTCCTCATCCTCCGCCAGCACAACGTTCATTTACTTCTCCTGCTCCACCACCTCCATTACTCCTACTCCTCCACCTCCAACTACACTTCTACCTCCCCTTCTTCTTATGTTGCTGCTACTACCACTACTACTACTCTTAATAGTTATCCTTGTGTCACTATCATAATAACATAATCTCCTCTACCACCTCCATTACTCCTACTCCCTCCACCACCGCTCCTCCACTTCCAACTAGACTTGTACCTCCACTTTCTCCTGTTACTGCAACTAGCCGGCCATTACAACTACTCTTAATAGTTATCCTAGTGTCACTATCATAATCACATAATTAATGAACGATACATAGGAAGGAATGCTGCTAGTAATAGGTGTATAGTAATAAGATTATGTAAGAAAATAAGATGTACGATGTAACCACCGAACCACCGACCGATGTGTGCGAACTACCACCACCAATTCCTCCTCCTCCTCCTCCAATTCCTCCTCCTCCTCCTCCAATTCCTCCTCCTCCTCCTCCAATTTCCTCATCCTCCTCCTCCTCACCTCCTCCTCCTCCTCCTCCTCCTCCTCCTCCTCCTCCTCTCCTCCTTCCTCCTCCTCCTCCTCCTCCTCCTCCTCCTCCTCCTCCTCCTCCTCCTCCTCCTCCTCCTCCTCCTCCTCTCCTCCTCCTCCTCCTCCTCCTCTTCCTCCTCCTCGAGCGGACGGCGGTAGCAGCATCACCTTAACCCCTTTCTTAACCCACAGCAACGCTGGGTCACTCCCGTTTCCGCAAATACTATCAAACTTAATCAAGCGCCTGAAAAAGTGGACGTAACGCCTGCCGTAAACCTCACAAGTCCCAAGGCTTTTTTCCAAAGCAAA
>JACEEZ010019238.1:0-37500 GCA_016584305.1 Chionoecetes opilio | reverse complement strand
TATATCATATATATTTCAAGTACGCCACTTGTTTTACAAACAGTAGATAAAGGTAAAATGGAATTACTTTTTGTGTAATATATTTGTCAGTATTTGTTAGTTTATTATTTTTCCTTTGCACTGTTTATTTTTTTTTATAGTACTTCCACTATACATGTTTCGCTTCTTATACACCATAATGTACATTCATCTTTTTGTATTGCCTTAAAAAGCCCAAGAGATGGGTTAATAGAACTTTATCTTGGGTTAAAGTATCACGTATAATAATGGACGAAACAAATCAGACAAAATCAGAAAAAGAGTCGGTGATTATCACCGAACAATATTTTTGACTTGTAAAGGACGGAAAGTTTTAGCCTCTGACGCAGCAATAGGTGACAGTGAGGAGAATTAGTGAAACTTTTACCAGAGGAGGATACTCGTAAATTAAGAATTGGAAGTCACCACCTACTACGAGTCTCTACTGAAGTTACCTCCAGGGTTCACTTACTAAACTAACTTAGGGGACTACTAACACAATG
Source organism: Chionoecetes opilio (assembly GCA_016584305.1). Lineage (NCBI taxonomy): Eukaryota > Metazoa > Arthropoda > Malacostraca > Decapoda > Majidae > Chionoecetes > Chionoecetes opilio. The sequence continues at coordinate 36,979 of JACEEZ010019238.1, read as the reverse complement.
TCTCCACAACACTCCCGTGCAGGTCCTTCTGGCACCCTGCCCAGGACTCTTCCTCAAGCCGATGGGAGCTATTAAAATATTTCCCACAAGTGAAGCTTTTTCGCGAGTTTCGGGTAGTGATCACAAGATATACTGCCAGGGAATATATTTGTCTTTGTGAAGATGTAATGAAAAAGCCTTGTATGTGATGAAGGGGATCAAAATATCTTTCATCGTTCACGCCCTATAGGCGGCTCACGAGCGTCACATATAATGCAAGCTAGCGCTTAAACAAGCCACAACAAGACCAAAAAGTATCAGGCTTTCCGTCAAACTTCTGGGAAACCATTTGGGAAAAAATGAAAAACACACAGCTTGGTCAAAGGTGTGTTAATTTAGCGTAGAAATATTGCCACTGTAGCGCTGCTCTCAAAGGCTCCTTTTTGATGTTCAGTAGACGCAAACAGAAGATGCTGATTCTGTGAAGTACTAAAAAGACAATGGGTGGACTCATCGGAGACCACCATGCAAATTACCGATGTATGCAAGTTTCTGCAGTTTTTCGTGTACATGCTGATTGCTAAAAGTGAAATGTCGAAGGAGCAGTGATCATTAAACTACACACACAATGAAGAACTCCACGATTTTGTTCATAAAATTCTAAAAACTAAAGTGGAGGAGAAGGATAGTGAGTGCGTTATGTCAGCCTTAATGTCGCTATGACGTTAACCTCCAATGATTGAGGTGCTCCTGACTCATCCTATGCGGCCGTTGACTGCGCAGGAAAACCGACCTGCACTTGCACATACTAGCCCAGCGTGAAGGACACAACAACTAGCAGGGTGTTTTAATCGGGTCATAGGATCAGCGTTAAAGCCACGAGAAAGATAATTATCGTGACGCCAGTGGTCCTGTAAATGCTCAGTTTTTACCAATAAACATTATATCAAGATGAAACATCACGCGAAGGCAGATGCGACCTAACAACAAAAAAAAACTATCAATCCTATTCCCTCTTCCCTCGTGGCGCGACAGGAAACAATCCATATTGTCAATCCATGAAAGCACCACCCATTTCAATGATGGAACTGCTTAACGCTTGTCAAAATACAAGACAACTTTTCCGAGGCGTGGAAGGAGCGGTCATTCAAAAACAACGAATGACTGAATGACGACTTAGGAAGAAAAAATCATAAGGAAGATAGATACTGCAGTGGTTTATCGGAGATGGGTGATATAAGATCCTAGTAGTCCGCTTGCAAGTCAAGCCAAACTAATGGATTTGTCAACAAAAATGGGACGGTAAAGGCATCTTTTGCAGTGGACACGCGCCGCCGTCAAATGCGTTGTCCAGGAGGAAAAGGCTACCTTGAACCATAAACACGTGCGTTCGCGCGGCATCAATGGCATCTTCGTCCCAATGACTAATTTAATGGGTGTTACTAGCGAGCTTCAACATTTTTAGGTATTGTTCGCCTACCCTCAACTTAGGAAAAGACACATCTATTATGCGTTTGGATTTTTTATGTAGCGTCAATTCGTCCTGCCACGGAGGGTTGTAGGGTTGAAATCGCCAATCCAATCGTTGGTGATCATCCTGACATCAATATTGTGATCAAATTTCAATGAAAAAGCTTTCAGCAATACATACCGTGATGTTTTTGCCATGCCAGGAGATTGTCTAGGGCGTTTGCCGAACAAACAAAACACTTAAATTAAAATCTGGACCCAGCCGGGTCTAAATTCCAGCCTATCGACTTCTTCCTCACAGGTCAGAGGACAAAAGTCGAGGAAAACAAATAAAAGAACATGTTGGAACAGGGTGTAATAAGACAGTCCGATCACCGTGGAACTCGCCTATTTCTCGTTCCTAAAAAGACGGAAGTATTACAGACCTTGTAATTGATTTAGGCGGGGTAAAGAAGTAGAACTGGGACGATAGGTATCCCCCTGTTTTAAGTGACCTGTTGAGGCTTCTAGGACTGGGTAATAAACTTTTCAGTAGCCTTGACTCTTCTAAGCGGTTACTGGCCAAGTACCGCTTGGTCGCCCTCCCGGGTCAAGGGAAGTAACTGCTCTTTCAGCACTCCCAGCGGACATTTTGAGTGGCTTAGAATTGCCTTTTGGGCTTAAATCTGCCCTATCCTTTTCAAAAGAATGATAATCCTTGTTTGCTGATATGTTAGGAAACAATGATACGCATTCTTGATGATGTGATCATTTTGTAGTACGGATTCAGAATCTCATTTGTGCCCACTTAGAAGCTGTACTCCTAAGCTTAAAAGAAGCAGGTTCTAAAAGCTAAATCACGAAGTGTGAGTTTCTAAAAGCTAAAAAAAAACAATTTCCTTCTTAGGACATATCGTCGACTGACGGACGGAAACTCACACCATGAATGATAAACTAAATAGCAATTCAAATACTGCCCGCAACCACAGAGTGTGACAATGTCCGTTCTTCATTGGAATTGTGTGGCTATTATCGGCGCGATTCATTAAAAATTTGCCGCCATGGGCATAGCCTCTGAAACAGATTATTAAAGAACGATTTACCGTTTCATTGGAATGCTCCACAAGATAAAAGTTGAGGGCTGTGATGGTTGCCATGCACATTCCTGAGGGCTTTGATGGTTTGGCCCTGCACTTTTGAGGCTGTGATGGTTCGGACCTGCACATGTTGAGGGCTGTGAGGTGGCCCTGCACACATTCTTGAGTGGGCTGTGGGGTTGGCACTGCACCATTCTTGAGGGCTGTGTGATGGTTGGCCCGCGCATCTTGAGGGCTGTGGATGGTTGGCCTGCACATTTTTGAGGCTGTGATGGTTGGCCTGCACATTTTTGAGGCGCTGTGATGGTTGGTTCTGCCACTTATTGAGGGATGTGAGGTGGCATGCATCATTCTTGAGGGCTGTGTGATGGTTTGGCCCTGCACATTCTTGAGGGATGTGGGATGGTTGGTCCGGCAAATTCTTGAGGGCTCGTGATGGTGGGTCCTGCAAATCTGAGGGCTGTGATGGTTGGCCCTGCACATTCGTGAGGGCTTGATGGTGGCCCTGCACATTCTTGAGGGCTGTGATGGTTGGCCCTGCACTCTTGAGGGTGTGGTGGTCGAGCCCTGAATTCTTGAGGCGTGATGGTTGGCCATGCACATTCCGAGGGCTGTGGTGTTTGGCCCTGCAACATTCCTGAGGGCGTGGGGGTGGCCCTGCACATTACTGAGGGCTGTGATGGTTGGCCATGAACATTCCTGAGGGCTGTGATGGTTGGCCTGCCCCACATTCCTGAGGGCTGCGTGATCGGCTGGCCCTGCAATTCTTGATGGGCTGTGGTGTGGTTGGTTCATGCACCAATTTTCTGAGGGCTTGTGGTGGTGGGACCGGCATATTTTTGAGGGCTGTGATGGTTGGCCCTGCACATTCTTGGGAGGGCTGTGATGGTGGCCCCTGCAAGTCTGAGGGCGTGATAGTTGGCCCTGCACATTCCTGAGGGCTGTGATGGTTGACCCTGCACATTCTTGAGGGGCTTGTGATGGTTGGCCCTGACATTCTTGAGGGCGTGAGGGTTGGCCTGACATTCTTGAGGGCTGTGGTGGTTGGCCCAGGCTGGATTGTTATAGTGACGCTGTGTTGATAGGTGAAGGGCCTGTTTGCGTGATGGTTCTATCCTTCAGTGTTGATATAATATATAATACTAGATATATATATAGATATTATATATATAATATATATATATATATATATATCTATATTAATATATATATATATATATCTATATATTAATATATCATATACTATATATATATAATATATGTAAATATATATATAAAATTATTTATTTCCTGCAAAAAACGAATGCCAGATTCACTCAAAAACACACATTCAAAAGTATTCGGAATCTAAGTTCACGGCTCGATAATCGTGTGGTTGCACCAAAACGAAAATTGCCCAAAAAACAATTGAGAAAGTGAATGACACAAAAACAAAAAAAACACACTAACACACACACATACACTCTCTCTCTATCCCTGTCTCTCTCTCACAAACACAAACACAAACACACTCTCTCTGTCTCACACACACACACTCTCTCTCTCTCTCTCTCTCTCTCTCTCTCTCTCTCTCTCTCTCTTCTCTCTATCTCTCTCTCTCTCTCTCTCTCTCTACATCTTCTCTCTCTCTCTCTCTCTCTCTCACAATACACAAACACACACATGTCAAGTCAAGACAAAAAAAAATAAAAATAAAGAGCCCCGCCTGCCTCCAGGAGCAACCTTTGTGGCGGCTGTTTGCATTAAATCTCTGTCTTCTCTGCGTCTTTCTTCTCATGTCTTCTTCTTGCATCTGTCTGGTTGTCTCTACATGCATGGCTTGCTAATGACGTGTATCTCTGTATAGTGTTACGAGGTAGTGTATTTTCCTGATTTGCATATTTTACAGATGGAAGTCACGCTCATAATGATTGTATTTGCCTTGTCTGTGGTATTCCAATCATCTACTTTTCTTTACTATCTGTAGCAGCTATGTGATGCACCATATGCCTGAGATGATAATGGGACAAGATGGAAGAGGTCTGGGCGGCGCCTAATACCACCCACCTCAGTAGGCGTATCCAGAGTGTGGCGTCAGTGTTGTGGGAGTGTTGTGGTGGTGGTGGTAGTAGGGAAGCGACGTGTTGGTCGGTGGTCTGGTGGGGTGTGGTGTGGTGTGGTGTGGAGGGGCGGGGGTGGTGGTGGTGAGAAGGTGGATGGTGTGGTGTTGGTGGTGATTATAATATAGTGGTGGTGGTTGTGTGGTGTGCGTGTGTGGTGGGCTGTGGTTAGGGTGCTGGAGGAGTGATGTGAGTGTGTGGAGGGAGGTGCGTGTGGTTGTGTGTGGAATCGCAGGTTGGTGGTAATTTGATAGATATAATTGAATAAATATTTGGGCCCCTCAAGGGGTGGCGCCAAATCTCTTCGCCAAATCAATGAATACCAAAATTATAGCTTTTAAATATGGGCTTCAAAAAAAAAAACGCTCTTCTAGCTACCGTAGATAACACATAAAAGTGCCCAGGACAACTTTTTTTTCGATGTACAGACGTGTGGTGGCGTTAATACTTATATTTCTACATCCATGATTTCAGGACAGTTAGAAGGGGCTATCTGGAGAGTCTGTGTCATTTTGTGTCTTCATCTGTGTCATAGTAGGGCTATAAATGAACATATTACAAAAATATCAACAGAGCGGCGACCAACAATAAGGTCGCCATCTAGTGTTTATGTTCTGAGTGTCCTCCCGCCGTCGTTGTCGCCCGAAAAAAAAACGGGTAGTGAAATTTGAAACCGTATATACTTGCAGATACAAAGCATAAAACAACGCTGAAACAGGGTAGATTATACAGTCATGATATAAACTACTGTGTATCATCTTTAGTGGCACAGACACAGCAGTAGTGAGGCTATCATTCGTAATATTTGGCGCCTGGCGACATTAGTGCAGCTGGCGACTATACTGTCATCTACGGTACAGTTGTTCATATTTCGAACATTTTCTTGATTAAAGGAGGTGACGCCTAATCAAATTAATGACTTAAATATAGCTTTGAATATTGCTTCAAAATGCTCCTAGATTGAAATACTAACAGGGGAAATGTGCCAGCAAATGCTCCTAGAATTGCTCATATTTCGAAAATGCCCCCCCCCCCGATCCCCCCAACTGCAGAGGCTCACTTCGCTCGTCCCCATACCCCCCCCCCATCCCCTTACCCCCCGGGGGCGCAATTCCCAGTGCCTTGCCCTAGGCGCTATTTTCCCTAGATACGCCCTGACCTACCTATCTACTATCTACTACTAGACTTGTGGTGGGTCCTCCTAGCCTTGGAAAGGTATCCTTCAGCAGGGTAAGGATACGGGATAGTCACTTTAGTTGCTTTTAATGCTAGGAGAACCGACGAGCCTGACTAAGTTGAGTCAGGTCCCGTAATACACTGGCGGCTAACCGCGAGGCCCGCGGGCTCACACCCTGGGGCCGTTTGGCGGGAACACACGCCATTACGCCTCAGTTACCAATTAGGTTTTAACATGTGTCCTTTGTAAGGCACCCTTAGATAAATCTACACATCATGTCTACATACAATATGTGCTAAATACCACCAGCACATCGCTCGGCCACACTTCACTGTGTCCTCACAGACATAATTCTGCTTGGCCCAAGGAACCAAGGTTTCATCATCCAAATACATATACACAGATATGAAATGTAACTTAAAAATAAAATACTAGCAAAAATAGTATTGTACTACTAATCATAATGCTAACAAGAAACATGAGAACATTAAGGCCTGCTGACCTAAGTTGTGGGCCTGGTCAGTGCATGAGAGGTCAGCTTGACTCTCTTTAGCCTATCAGCATGTACTACGTCTGTAGTATTATGAGTTTGATCAAGAAGTATGAATTTATTTCCCTTAATTTTACTTGTGACCAAGTAAGGTCCTGAAAATTTAGAACCAAACTTATTTTGGCGTTCAGGAGAACGTTTCATAACAAAATCACCTATGGAAATTGCAACAGGACAAGCCTTACTATGCTGTCTACGCATCATCTCCTGACGAGAAGCCTTAAGTTTTCCTCGAACTGATCTGTGAATGATCTGAAAGGATCTTAGTTGAATTTTAGCATAATCGTCCACTGAGTAGACAGGGACAGGAGATTGCAAAAGCACATCATAAGGTAGTCGCTTGTCGACACCATACAAAATGAAATGTGGAGTCTTTCCTGTAGAGGAATTTACTGAACCATTTTTGAAGCCGCTACATGAGGTAGCCAGTCTTCCCAAGAGTCATGAAACTCGCCAGCATAATGGCGAAGGACATCAAGAATCTTCTTATTAGTCCTTTCTACTAACCCATTGCTCGCAGGGTGATAAGCAGTAATGAAAGTTTGCTTAATCTTGAACTGCTCACAGATGTTATGGAAGAATTTATTAGCAAATTCAGGGCCATTATCTGAAATCAGCACTCTAGGAGTTGTGTAGGGGCAAATTAAATTGAAGCTAGAGCATGAGCAACCGTTATAGCAGACTTTGTTAGGCAAGGGAACTAGAATCACAAAACGTGTGAAGTGATCTACACATACTAGTACATATGGTGACCCTTGATGACTTCGAGGAAGCTGCAATAAGTCGATGCCTACGGTGTCAAAGGACGACTCAGGTAAAGGATATTCAAGGATAGGAGCAGTTCTCGTATTACCCTTGGTTTGTGCACATGAACGACAATTGGTTACATGTTTCTCTGCATCGATGCGCATGGTAGGCCAATAAAACTTACGACGTGCAGCGGACAAGGTTCTGTCTCGACCTGGATGTCCTGCTTGAGACATGTCGTGAATGATTTTTAAAGCAGTTTCCACTAGACTGGTAGGAATAACTAGTTGAGTAACCGTGTTCTCGTCCATAGTGACCTTACGACAAAGAACTTCCTCAACTATTGAAAACTGTAAAAGTGGAACTGACAATTTAGGCAATAAAGATTCATCTCCAGACTCTAGTGCATAAATAACTTTTGACCACACAGGATCTTGGCGTTGAGCATTCAATAAGTCTTGTAGAGAGAAATTTGAAGTGTCTGAGAACACTGCTACTGGAATGTTGCGTGAAAGTGCGTCTGCAACATGATTTTTATTTCCAGGTATATATTTGATAGTAGGATCAAATTCCTGAATGGTGATGAACCACCGGGCCACACGGCCACAAAGGTTTTTCCCTTTAAAGAGATTCAGCACCGCAGTGTGATCCGTGTGAACTGTAATGGGATAACCATAGATAATTTCCTTAAAGTGCTTAAGAGCCCACACCACAGCTAGAGCTTCAAGGTGAGTTACTGAGTACCGTGACTCTACATCATTAAGCACTCTACTGGCATATGCAACAACATGAGGGCGTTTCCCTTCAACTGTTTGCATCAAAACCGCTCCCACGCCTAGTGCCGAAGCATCTGTCACAAGAGTGAAAGGCATATGGTAGTCAGGAAATGTAAGAATTGGCGCATGTGTAAGTGCCTGCTTCAAAGTATCAAAACTTTGTTGTTGGGGACATGAGGTCGTTCATGTAGACGAACAAACCTTCACCTATGATGCCGTGAAACAAGTTGTTTACTAGACGTTGGCATGTAAGAGGTGAGCTCCTCAAACCCATAGGACATCTCAGCCCTTCATAATGAGCATTATTTGTTGAGAAGGCAGTTATTTCCCGCGATTTCTCTTCTAACGGAATCTGCCAGAAACCAGACTTGAGGTCCAAACTGGTAAAAACTGTATTATCCTTCCCTATAGACTGCAAAAGGTCTCTCAAAACAGGGAGTGGATAGTGATCCGGTACAGTTAAATTGTTAACTTTCCTGAAGTCGAGCACAGGCCGATAAGTACCATCACTTTTCTTCACCAATAACAATAACAAGGGTGAGTTCCAAGGAGAATAAGACTCCTTCATCCAACATGTCCGTTATCATGCTCTCTACCACAGCTCTTTGGCTATGAGGCATACGATAAGAAGGTACATACGAAGGCTGTGCCTCATGTGTGAGCACAATGTTATGCGTGAGTTTGTCTGTTACTCCTAAGGGTTCCCCAGGTAAGGCAAGAGCAGGCCTGTGTGTCGCGAGCAAAGCGAGAAGCTCAGGCTTAGACTCAGGAAAATCCAGTACCTGTACGTAAGGTGTTAGCTGCTGGACTATGTCTGCCTGGTCCTCACTAACATTCGTCTTCGTAGAGACTGCTGCAAGAACGTGTGAAGGATCCATCAAGGTCAAACTATTTTGTCTCTCAAAGCTGCATAACAAAACTCCATTTTTCAGAGTTATAGGTGACCCTGTAACATTTGTGACAACTGCGTCGCTTATGATAGTGTCGGACAAAGACACGAAATATAATAGTGTCAGACAAAAACACTAACTGTCGACGAGAGCATCTTGCATTCTCATAACGAGTCGAACAAACAAATGGAGTGTCGGCCACAACACTATATAACTGTCGACAAGAGTATCTTGTACTCTTATAACGAGTCGAACAGAACACGAAGAGTGTCGGGCAAGAACACTAAATAACTGTCGACGAGAGTATCTTGTACTCTCTTAACGAGTCGAACAGAACAAAAATGGAGTGTCGGCCAAAAACTATATAACTGTCGACAAGAATATCTTGTACTCTTATAACGAGTCGAACAGAACACGAAGAGTGTCGGGCAAGAACACTAAATAACTGTCGACGAGAGTATCTTGTGCTCTCTTAACGAGTCGAACAGAACAAGTGGGGCCAATATTTGGTCTCCCACGACAACAGCGGTCACCAACGAACCTTTAGGGGAAACTGAACGTTTCGTTTCCCCCACTAGTAAAGCAGTCATGGCCTATACTAGCAGAAACGGCTTGCTGGTCACTGTTGGGAAAAATCAGAGGGTTATTAAGCAATGGAGCTGGACTTGTCATTGCGGGGAAGAGAACGCCATCTAATGAAATTGCTCGGTGCTGTGGAATTACATCAATGTGATGGGTAGCAAGTGATTCTAAACCCAAAAGACCATCACATTTTAAAACAAACTTGGTGTTACTATAAACTGTATGTTTAAGACTTTAGACTTAGGAGCAAGGCATAGAGGAAGGGTCCAGTGCCCATCACCTCTAGTGTGAGACCTTGAACACTTTGTAGAGTGGCTGTAGAAGGTAACAAGGGAAAATTATGACTTGTTTAAGTTTACATAAGCACACTCACTAAGAATATTACATGAAGCACCTGTGTCCACCCCAAGAGCAATAGAACTGTCTCGAGTGAAACACTGAATTGTCATCATAGAAAGACAAGCAGCTATAATAGACGGGACTATGCAAAGCTGTGTCTGTGACTTTGTGTCTGAAACTAATCTGGGTTTCTTTGAACCCGGCGCGAATCTTCCCCGACTGCCGATATCCATATCCATTTTTCGCTTTTATCACAGCTTATGACTCACGCTTTTATCCCAGCTTATGACTCACGCTTTTATCACAGCTTATGACTCACGCTTTTATCACAGCTTATGACTCACGCTTTTATCAAAGCTTATAAGGATGAATTAGTTTGAGTCTCCCTTGACACCGTCGCTACGGACTCATTTTGTGAAAATGAACTTTGAGGCATCTTACGTAGCCGCTTAGTGATTTCAGTAGACACTTCTAGAAGGTTATCCCCTGGCTTAAAATCAAGAGATGAAACGATACGACGCTCTTGTGGAGTCAACAAGGTGATATACTGAAAATCTAGAATCATTTTAAATCTCTCTACTGACAGCTGACCACTTTCGAACCATGAAGCTAGATTTAAAACCTCCATAGCTTCAGAAGCTATATTAGCAGCACGTGCCTGACCTCTCAACCTGCCAGCACTACTCAACTGTGTGGACTATTAGCAGTAATACTAACTTCAACCTCTTCCGGCGACGACATATATAAGGAGTAATAACGTATATGAGCCACTCCTCAACGACATTTGCTATTACAATTAGCATAAATGACCTCCCCTAACTACACTGAGGTCCACTCTACACTACTGACAACACCATTACACTTACTTGACTACAACTTTTCATGAAACAATAACAAGATAACTAGAAGAGTTACCCTCCTCACATCACAGAAAACCTGTGTGAAGAAAACACTACGTTATGAGTTGTCAGGGTAACTGAACCAAAACTTAGAAATTGAACAAAATGTACCCCTCTCTATTGAAAACGAACTTTTCGAAGGGTAGCTGTGCTAAAACACAACTTATTAGTAGAGTTTAAGAAATTACTTTACACTTTTCACTTTATACCTGATCACAAATTACTGAACTTACTACACAGTACTATTATCTAAGAAAGAAGTTTGTGTTGTCTGTGCAATCACTTAACACATTAATAATGTTACTATGTGGAATAATATTTATCACTCATTACCTTGCCACCCGTGCCTTATCTCACGAGTCTGGCAACTGAACACTTTCTCACTCTCTGGCAAGATATGGTAACTCTCTCCTCTTCCTCACAATTTCACCACTTCGGCGAGTTGTGGCAACTCTTTCCACCCTCTTTCCTGGCACTTTTCAGCCATTCAGAGCGCGACGCTTCAAAAGCCCGGGAGATCCCTGGTTGCCGGAGCCAGTAAACTCACGGAAACTTGTGACGTATTTTTAGCCACTCACCGTCTCAATACGCCGTGACGTCACTTGAAGCACGAATCACAGAGCAAGAGTGCTCTGACGTCACCCCTTATGGCGCACACAATTCACCTCTCTCTCCTCGATCACATAGGATCACAAAGGAAAGAAAAAATGTTTACTAGTCACTTCTATCACTTCCTACCTGTTTATAAAACTGGGACAGTACTCACATTAGCACAGGTACTTAGCTGTCATTGGAGTACACTTAGGCTGAAGAAATTCCTGGGTGAAGAGATTCTGATGAAGACGAAATGCTAAAAGACTTCCCCCTTGTAGATGTGTGGAGAATTAATCCACTTGGAGAGTGTGGAGCAGCAACCGTAGTAATCCACTTGAAGATGGAAAATGGCGTAGATGAATAATCAAGTGTAGACGCGTAGATAAGTAATCCAATGACGGCGCGTAGATGGATAATCCTCTGTAGTCGTGCTGCTAAGCGAAGCACCCACACTCAGCGCTCACCTCAACACAGCCATTCCTCACTTCACCGTCTATCTTTGTCGTAAATCCTTTTACCGTTTACAAAAAACAGCTTAACTAGGCAGAAGACAACAACTGGACACACTGCTCACTGTCTCTTGTTAGATCTCTCACACTTTAGGCCTTGATCCTTTCGAGAAGTGGAGAAACAAGACGGCTGGGTTTGCCGCTCTCAAAAAAAACACAATGGGCGGCCCGGGCTGACCAGCCGGCTTTTTTTCTTGCGTCTTTTCCTTATTAAACCCACTTTCGAAGGCGTAGACTTCGTTTTATCGCTGCCACCATGTGTGGTGGGTCCTCCTAGCCTTGGGAAAAGGTATCCTTCAGCACGGTAAGGATACGGGATAGTCACTTTAGTTGCTTTTAATGCTAGGAGAACCGACGAGCCTGACTAAGTTGAGTCAGGTCCCGTAATACACTGGCGGCTAACCGCGAGGCCGGAATACGGGCGTGCGGGACCGGATACGCTATACCAATAGGTTTAGTGCCTTTGGTGGGCACACCTAGATAAACTCCATCAGTTACATACAATAGTTATACAGCAGTGTTTAGTAGTGCACGTAGTATAGTATCTAGTACATCATAGTTAGTATAATAGTGTTGTTAGAATAGATGTCAGTAAGATTAGTAGTAGTAGTAGTAAGTAGTAGTAGTAGTAGTAGTATAGTAGTAGTAGTTAGTAGTAGTATAGTAGTTAGTAGTAGTAGTAGTAGTAGTAGTAGTAGTAGTAGTAGTATAGTTAGTAGTAGTAGTAGTTAGATAGTAGTTGTAGTAGTAGTAGTGTAGTAGTAGTAGTAGTGTAAGTAGTAGTGTGTAGTGTTAGTAGTAGTAGTGTAGTAGTAGTAGTTAGTGTGTGTAGTCAGTAGTGTGGGGTGTGATGTGTAGTAGAAGAGTGTGGTTGAAGTGGAGAGTAGTGTGGTTGTGTGGGGAGTGTGTTGTGTGTGTGGGGTGAGAGTGTGGGTGTGTGTGGTGGGTATGAGTGTGTGTGTGGTGGGACAGGTGTGGTGTGTGGGGTGTGTGGTTGTGTGGTGGGAGAGGGTGTGTGTGTGGTGGAAGTGTGGTGTGGGGGGTGTGGGTGTGTGTGGAGAGTGTGTGTGTGTGGTGGGAGAGTGTGTGGGTGTGGTGGGAGAGTGTGTGTTGTGGTGGGAGAGTGTGTGGTGTGTGGTGGGAGAGTGTGTGGTTGTGGTGGGAGAGTGTGTGGTTGTGGTGGGAGAGTGTGTGGTTGTGGTGGGAGAGTGTGTGTGTGTGGTGGGAGAGTGTGTGTGTGTGGTGGGAGAGTGTGTGTGTGTGTGGTGGGAGAGTGTGTGTGTGTGGTGGGAGAGTGTGGTGTGTGTGTGTGGTGGGAGAGTGTGTGTGTGTGTGGTGGGAGAGTGTGTGTGTGTGTGGTGGGAGAGTGTGTGTGTGTGGTGGGAGGTGTGTGTGTGTGTGGTGGAGAGTGTGTGTGTGTGTGGTGGGAGAGTGTGTGTGTGTGTGTGAGGTGTGGTGTGGGAGAGTGTGTGTGTGTGTGGTGGGAGAGTGTGTGTGTGTTGGTGGGAGAGTGTGTGTGTGTGGTGGGAGAGTGTGTGTGTGTGGTGGGAGAGTGTGTGGTGTGTGGTGGAGAGTGTGTGTGTGGTGGGAGAGTGTGTGTAGTGGGTGGATGGGTTTGTGTTTTGTGGTGGTGGTATGTGAAGGAGTGGTAGTGGTGGTGTGGTGTGGTGGTGTGTGTGGTGTGGTGGTGTGTGTGTGTGTGGTGTGGTGTGTGTGTGAGTGTGTGGTGGTGGTGTGGTGATGGATGTGGAGGGATGTGCGTGTGTGTGTGACTGGCTGTGGTGGTGGTGTGAGCTATATGTAACGTGATGGCTGGTGGTGGTGTGTGGTGTGATGTGTGGTGGTGGTGCACATGGTGATAGAATATAGTGACGGTGGTGTGTGTGGTGGTGTGAGAGTGCTGTGGTGGGCTGTGGCAGTGTGTGAGTGTGTGGAGGGATGTGCGTGCGTGCGTGTGTGACTGTGGTTGGTAATTTGATATAATGTGAAGTGAAAAGTGTGTGTGTGTGTGTGTTTGATGGTGGTATGGTGAATGGTAGTATGGTGACTCTATAGTGACTGTATAGTGATAAGTGACTGATGAGACGTAACTATAAAGAAACATGTGGTGATAAATGTAGATATATTTTTATAAAGGTTTAATAGTCGTAATTTTTTCTCTTTTCAGATCTTTTTGTCTTCTCTGCATCCTTAATTACCTTTTTCTACTCCTCGTTCAGTCGTTAACTCTTCCTCCTCGTTTAGTCGTTAGCCTCCTCCTCCTTCTCCTCCACCTCCTCGTTTAATCGTTAGCCTCTTCCTCCTCCTCGTTTAATCGTTAGCCTCCTCCTCCTCCACCTCCACCTCCTCGGTCAATCGTTAGCCTCCTCCTCCTCCACCTCCTCGGTCAATCGTTAGCCTCCTCCTCCTCCACCTCCTCGGTCAATCGTTAGCCTCCTCCTCCTCCACCTCCTCGGTCAATCGTTAGCCTCCTCCTCCTCCACCTCCTCGGTCAATCGTTAGCCTCCTCCTCCTCCACCTCCTCGGTCAATCGTTAGCCTCCTCCTCCTCCACCTCCTCGGTCAATCGTTAGCCTCCTCCTCCTCCACCTCCTCGGTCAATCGTTAGCCTCCTCCTCCTCCTCCTCGGTCATTCGTTAGCCTCCTCCTCCTCCTCCTCGGTCAATCGTTAGCCCTCCTCCTCCTCCTCGGTCAATCGTTAGCCTCCTCCTCCTCCTCCTCCTCCTCGGTCAATCGTTAGCCTCCTCCCTCCTCGGTCAATCGTTAGCCTCCTCCTCCTCCTCGGTCAATCGTTAGCCTCCCCCCTCCTCCTCCTCGGTCAATCGTTAGCCTCCTCCACCTCCTCGGTCAATCGTTAGCCTCCTCCTCCTCCACCTCCTCGGTCAATCGTTAGCCTCCTCCCCCTCCACCTCCTCGGTCAATCGTTAGCCTCCTCCTCCTCCTCCTCCTCCTCCTCGGTCAATCGTTAGCCTCCTCCTCCTCCTCCTCGGTAAATCGTTAGCCTCCTCCACCCTCTCGGTCAATCGTTAGCCTCCCCTCCTCCACCTCCTCGGTCAATCGTTAGCCTCCTCCTCCTCCACCTCCTCGGTCAATCGTTAGCCTCCTCCTCCTCCCCCTCCTCCTCGGTCAATCGTTAGCCTCCTCCTCCTCCTCCTCGGTCAATCGTTAGCCTCCTCCTCCTCCTCCTCGGTCAATCGTTAGCCTCCTCCTCCTCCTCCTCCTCCTCGGTCAATCGTTAGCCTCCTCCTCCTCCCCCCTCGGCCTCCATCGTTAGCCTCCTCCACCTCCTCGGTCAATCGTTAGCCTCCTCCTCCTCCTCCTCGGTCAATCGTTAGCCTCCTCCTCCTCCTCCTCGGTCAATCGTTAGCCTCCTCCTCCTCCTCGTTTAATCGTTACCCTCCATTCCTCCTCCTCCTCCTCCTCCTCCTCCTCCCTCAAGACAAAACAACATCTTAGTAAACGACAACAAGAGTATGGCGTCTGTACTCAATGATTACTTCAATGCAGTTTTTATTTAAAGAAGACGAAGCTCCATTACCAGAACCAGTTATCATAATTACAGACAAGTAAATGATATTGATAACAGCACAGATAATGATAGGTCAGGGGGCGCACCTAGGAAATTTTCACAGATATTTTTTTTCTGCCAGCCATTATATTCATTAAACCCGCCAGATTTTTCGCTAGCCTCTGGATGGTAAATTTTTCCGCCCTCAGCTGATTCCCTTTTCAGGCCTTATTTCTTATTTCTGCTACTGCCACAATAGTTTTGGTGGTGTTAGATGCTTGTCCAGGGCATTACAAGGCTGCTAAATGATTGGCATGGACTCAGTAGACAGGTATACGTTAGTGCGGAGTTATTAGGGAGCTTTAAATGGAGGCTGGATAAATTCATGGATGGGGATGAAAGGTGGATGTAGGTAGTGTTAAGTAACAGGAACTACCACGTGTAGGTCTCGCGGCCTCTTGTAGCTTCCTTATTTTCTTATGTTCTTATGACGTGAAGCCATAAGTGTCACTAAATCAAGGTTTATGTATGTGCGTTCACTGTCACATCGCTAGAACCTTTAATTTTTTTGTTAAACGACTTATTAGTAGCTCGCTCTCTCTCTCTCTCTCTCTCTCTCTCTGAGGCGGCTCTCTCTCTCTCCCTCTCAGGACCAAGGTCACTTAGGGCGATTCGCTTCACATTAGGTTGAAGGAAGTATTTTGAGGGTCTTATCCTAAGCATTTTGTGCCGCTGAATCCGAAAATCGTAGTTGGGTCACTCGTTAGCGGTAAGTTTTCGCGCAATTTGCAATTTGGCAATTTGGCAATAAAATTGGCAATTTACAAATTGCAGAATGAGAACCAGACGTCGTAAGACCTCGTTTTGGACTCAAATTGAAGCTTATTAAGAGTTCATAAAATGTTATTGAGTACTTCGTGGTTGTATCTGTTCGCATACTGAACTATATGGAAATTAGAGATAAGTGGAAAAAAGAAAAAATATAAANCTATTTCTATATGAACAGAGTTTTTCGTCCTTTATCACCTCATCGCCACCGTCCTTATCCAGATCTGCACTGAACACTTCTCACTCTCTGCAAGATATGGTAACTCTCTCCTCTTCCTCACAATTTCACCACTTTGGCGAGTTGTGGCAACTCTTTCCACCCTCTTCCCTGGCACTTTTCAGCCACTCAGAGCGCGACGCTTTCAAAAGCCCGGGAGATCCCTGGTGCCGGAGCCAGTAAAACTCACGGAAACTTGTGACGTATTTTTTAGCCACTCACCGTCTCAATACGCCGTGACGTCACTTGAAGCACGAATCACAGAGCAAGAGTACTCTGACGTCACCCCTTATGGCGCACACAATTCACCTCTCTCTCCTCGATCACATAGGATCACAAAGGAAGGAAAAATTTTTACTAGTCACTTCTATCACTTCCTACCTGTTTATAAAACTGGGACAGTACTCACATTAGCACAGGTACTTAGCTGTCATTGGAGTACACTTAGGCTGAAGAAATTCCTGGGGTGAAGAGATTCTGATGAAGACAGAAATGCTAAAAGACTTCCCCCTTGTAGATGTGTGGAGAATTAATCCACTTGGAAGAGTGTGGAGCAGCAACCGTAGTAATCCACTTGAAGATGGAAGATGGCGTAGATGAATAATCCAAGTGTAGACGCGTAGATAAGTAATCCAATGACGGCGCGTAGATGGATAATCCTCTGTAGTCGTGCTGCTAAGCGAAGCACCCACACTCAGCGCTCACCTCAACACAGCCATTCCTCACTTCACCGTCTATCTTTGTCGTAAATCCTTTTACCGTTTACAAAAAACAGCTTAACTAGGCAGAAGACAACAACTGGACACACTGCTCACTGTCTCTTGTTAGATCTCTCACACTTTAGGCCCTTGAGTCCTTTCGAGAAGTGGAGAAACAAAACGGCTGGGTTTGCCGCTCTCAAAACACAATGGGCGGCCCGGGCTGACCAGCCGGCTTTTTTTTTTCTTGCGTCTTTTCCTTATTAAACCCACTTTCGAAGGCGTAGACTTCGTTTTATCGCTGCCACCATGTGTGGTGGGTCCTCCTAGCCTTGGAAAGGTATCCTTCAGCACGGTAAGGATACGGGATAGTCACTTTAGTTGCTTTTAATGCTAGGAGAACCGACGAGCCTGACTAAGTTGAGTCAGGTCCCGTAATACACTGGCGGCTAACCGCGAGGCCCGCGGAAACATACCCTGGGGCCGTTTGGCGGGAACACACGCCATTACGCCTCAGTTACCAAATAGGTTTTAACATGTGTCCTTTGTAAGGCACCCTTAGATAAATCTACACATCATGTCTACATACAATATGTGCTAAATACCACCAGCACAGACTAGTAGTAGTAGTAGTAGTAGTAGTAGTTAGTAGTAGTAGTAGTAGTAGTAGTTAGTAGTAGTAGTAGTTAGTAGTAGTAGTAGTAGTAGTAGTAGTAGTAGTAGTAGTAGTAGTTAGTAGTAGTAGTAGTTAGTAGTAGTAGTAGTAGTAGTAATAGTAGTAGTAGTAGTAGTTAGTAGTAGTAGTAGTAGTAGTAGTAGTAGTAGTAGTAGTAGTAGTAGTAGTAGTAGGGGTGAGATTGTATAGAAAAGAGTGTTTGAAAGTAAAGTGGTTCGTGCAGGTGATTCGAATCTGTGTCTGATCGGAGGTGACGGCTTGGGTCTTTGGCTCGGCGGCATGAGGGAGCAGAGGCGACGCGACAGCCGGACAGGACAGGTGGGTGTGTGGTGTGTGTGTGTGTGGTGGGAGAGTGTGTGTGTGTGGTGGGACAGGTGGGTGTGGGGGTGTGTGTGTGGTGGGAGAGTGTGTGGGTGTGGTGGGAGAGTGTGTGGTTGTGGTGGGAGAGTGTGTGTGTGTGTGTGGTGGGAGAGTGTGTGTGTGTGTGTGGTGGGAGAGTGTGTGTGTGTGGTGGGACAGGTGGGTGTGGGGGTGTGTGTGTGTGGTGGGAGAGTGTGTGTGTGTGGTGGGACAGGTGGGTGTGGGGGTGTGTGTGTGGTGGGAGAGTGTGTGGGTGTAGTGGGAGAGTGTGTGGGTGTGGTGGGAGAGTGTGTGGTTGTGGTGGGAGAGTGTGTGGTTGTGGTGGGAGAGTGTGTGGTTGTGGTGGGAGAGTGTGTGGTTGTGGTGGGAGAGTGTGTGGTTGTGGTGGGAGAGTGTGTGTGTGTGGTGGGAGAGTGTGTGTGTGTGGTGGGGAGAGTGTGTGTGTGTGTGGTGGGAGAGTGTGTGGTGTGTGTGGTGGGAGAGTGTGTGTGTGTGTGGTGGGAGAGTGTGTGTGTGTGGTGGGAGAGTTGTGTGTGTGGTGGGAGAGAGTGTGTGTGTGTGTGGTGGAGAGTGTGTGTGTGTGGTGGGAGAGTGTGTGTGGTGTGGTGGGAGAGTGGTGTGTGTGTGGGGGGGAGAGTGTGTGTGTGTGTGGTGGGAGAGTGTGTGTGTGTGGTGGGAGAGTGTGTGTGTGTGGTGGGAGAGTGTGTGTGTTGTGGTGGGAGAGTGTGTGTGTGTGGTGTGGGAGAGTGTGTGTGTGGTGGGAGAGTGTGTGTAGTGGGTGGATGGGTTTGTGTTTTGTGGTGGTGGTATGTGAAGGAGTGGTAGTGGTGGTGTGGTGTGGTGGTGTGTGTGGTGTGGTGGTGTGTGTGTGTGTGTGGTGGTGGTGTGTGTGTGAGTGTGTGGTGGTGGTGTGTGTGATGGATGTGGAGGGATGTGCGTGTGTGTGTGACTGGCTGTGGTGGTGGTGTGAGCTATATGTAACGTGATGGCTGGTGGTGGTGTGTGGTGTGATGTGTGGTGGTGGTGCACATGGTGATAGAATATAGTGACGGTGGTGTGTGTGGTGGTGTGAGAGTGCTGTGGTGGGCTGTGGCAGTGTGTGAGTGTGTGGAGGGATGTGCGTGCGTGCGTGCGTGTGTGACTGTGGTTGGTAATTTGATATAATGTGAAGTGAAAAGTGTGTGTGTGTGTGTGTTTGATGGTGGTATGGTGAATGGTAGTATGGTGACTCTATAGTGACTGTATAGTGATAAGTGACTGATGAGACGTAACTATAAAGAAACATGTGGTGATAAATGTAGATATATTTTTATAAAGGTTTAATAGTCGTAATTTTTTCTCTTTTCAGATCTTTTTGTCTTCTCTGCATCCTTAATTACCTTTTTCTACTCCTCGTTCAGTCGTTAACTCTTCCTCCTCGTTTAGTCGTTAGCCTCCTCCTCCTTCTCCTCCACCTCCTCGTTTAATCGTTAGCCTCTTCCTCCTCCTCGTTTAATCGTTAGCCTCCTCCTCCTCCACCTCCACCTCCTCGGTCAATCGTTAGCCTCCTCCTCCTCCACCCCCTCGGTCAATCGTTAGCCTCCTCCTCCTCCACCTCCTCGGTCAATCGTTAGCCTCCTCCTCCTCCACCTCCTCGGTCAATCGTTAGCCTCCTCCTCCTCCACCTCCTCGGTCAATCGTTAGCCTCCTCCTCTCCACCTCCTCGGTCAATCGTTAGCCTCCTCCTCCTCCACCTCCTCGGTCAATCGTTAGCCTCCTCCTCCTCCACCTCCTCGGTCAATCGTTAGCCTCCTCCTCCTCCTCCTCGGTCATTCGTTAGCCTCCTCCTCCTCCTCCTCGGTCAATCGTTAGCCTCCTCCTCCTCCTCCTCGGTCAATCGTTAGCCTCCTCCTCCTCCTCCTCCTCCTCGGTCAATCGTTAGCCTCCTCCTCCTCGGTCAATCGTTAGCCTCCTCCTCCTCCTCGGTCAATCGTTAGCCTCCTCCTCCTCCTCCTCGGTCAATCGTTAGCCTCCTCCACCTCCTCGGTCAATCGTTAGCCTCCTCCTCCTCCACCTCCTCGGTCAATCGTTAGCCTCCTCCTCCTCCACCTCCTCGGTCAATCGTTAGCCTCCCCTCCTCCTCCTCCTCCTCCTCGGTCAATCGTTAGCCTCCTCCTCCTCCTCCTCGGTCAATCGTTAGCCTCCTCCACCTCTCGGTCAATCGTTAGCCTCCTCCTCCTCCACCTCCTCGGTCAATCGTTAGCCTCCTCCTCCTCCACCTCCTCGGTCAATCGTTAGCCTCCTCCTCCTCCTCCTCCTCCTCGGTCAATCGTTAGCCTCCTCCTCCTCCTCCTCGGTCAATCGTTAGCCTCCTCCTCCTCCTCCTCGGTCAATCGTTAGCCTCCTCCTCCTCCTCCTCCTCCTCGGTCAATCGTTAGCCTCCTCCTCCTCCTCCTCGGTCAATCGTTAGCCTCCTCCACCTCCTCGGTCAATCGTTAGCCTCCTCCTCCTCCTCCTCGGTCAATCGTTAGCCTCCTCCTCCTCCTCCTCGGTCAATCGTTAGCCTCCTCCTCCTCCTCGTTTAATCGTTACCCTCCATTCCTCCTCCTCCTCCTCCTCCTCCTCCTCCCTCAAGACAAAACAACATCTTAGTAAACGACAACAAGAGTATGGCGTCTGTACTCAATGATTACTTCAATGCAGTTTTTATTAAAGAAGACGAAGCTCCATTACCAGAACCAGTTATCATAATTACAGACAAGTAAATGATATTGATAACAGCACAGATAATGATAGGTCAGGGGCGCACCTAGGAAATTTTCACAGATATTTTTTTCTTGCCAGCCATTATATTCATTAAACCCGCCAGATTTTTCGCTAGCCTCTGGATGGTAAATTTTTCCGCCCTCAGCTGATTCCCTTTTCAGGCCTTATTTCTTATTTCTGCTACTGCCACAATAGTTTTGGTGGTGTTAGATGCTTGTCCAGGGCATTACAAGGCTGCTAAATGATTGGCATGGACTCAGTAGACAGGTATACGTTAGTGCGGAGTTATTAGGGAGCTTTAAATGGAGGCTGGATAAATTCATGGATGGGGATGAAAGGTGGATGTAGGTAGTGTTAAGTAACAGGAACTACCACGTGTAGGTCTCGCGGCCTCTTGTAGCTTCCTTATTTTCTTATGTTCTTATGACGTGAAGCATAAGTGTCACTAAATCAAGGTTTATGTATGTGCGTTCACTGTCACATCGCTAGAACCTTTAATTTTTTTGTTAAACGACTTATTAGTAGCTCGCTCTCTCTCTCTCTCTCTCTCTCTCTGAGGCGGCTCTCTCTCTCTCCCTCTCAGGACCAAGGTCACTTAGGGCGATTCGCTTCACATTAGGTGAAGGAAGTATTTTGAGGGTCTTATCCTAAGCATTTTGTGCCGCTGAATCCGAAAATCGTAGTTGGGTCACTCGTTAGCGGTAAGTTTTCGCGCAATTTGCAATTTGGCAATTTGGCAATAAAATTGGCAATTACAAATTGCAGAATGAGAACCAGACGTCGTAGAGACCTCGTTTTGGACTCAAATTGAAGCTTATTAAGAGTTCATAAAATGTTATTGAGTACTTCGTGGTTGTATCTGTTCGCATTACTGAACTATAATGGAAATTAGAGATAAGTGGAAAAAAATGGAAAAAAATATAAAAGGAATAATTTTGGCCTTAATTTCACATCAAAAGTCATGAAATGTTTCTGGCTGTATCTGTTCTCATAAAGGCACTACCGTCTGATTAATAGAAAATGGTAACTTTTCTCTGACTGTCCCCTCATGGTCGTATTTTATGACATACGGTAATGAAATTTCGCAAATAAATGTAAAATTTCATTGGCTATAATTTTAGAAATTAGCTATAAACCCGTAAATAAAATAAATTCATTTATTATATCGCACATTTTCCTTCCCAGGTCCCGCAATGAAATCGTGTGTCATTTGCGGTGCAACTAACGGAGATGTGGTCCTTCGACCTCGGACGCCCAAGGAGGATGTTCGGAGTATGCTGGCCAAGTGGGCTTCGAAAGGCGAATTCGTAGAGGCCCACAGGAGGTCCTCTAGAAGGGACGAGCTTGTTCTTGAGCAAGTTGAGCTTGAGCAAGTTCTCCATGACGTACGTCAAGATGGTCCTCCTGCTTTTGAACTACACCAGGGCTGTGCGGACAGGAGACTGGGCGCTGCACCTGAAGACGTTGGAGGAGTTCGGACCGTTCTTCTTCGCCATGAATCGAAGCTCCTACGCCCGGTTCGTCCCGTTTACGTGGCCATGATGCAGGACCTCCGCCTCAAGAATCCAAGAGCGTGGACGTACTTGGAGAAACACTGGGTCGTCCGTAAGTCGTTGGTACCTTTCACGTCCCTTGGCTGCGACCATGCCTTGGAACAGGTGAACCGGACTCTGAAAGGTGACGGTGGGCTTGTAGGGATCACGAAAAAATCCCTCGACGAGGACCAAGTTCTTCTTGATCCAAGACGAACTCTTGGCAATCAAGGCCAAATCATTCGGAAGTTCTGCTACGGCATCAAAGCACCACAAGGACAGCCCAGCGGTCACGAAGAAGACACACGAGATGACCAAAGAGGTTGCTGGTCTTCTTCGCCAGCATAACCCCTTCACTCGCGAGAAAGCCCAACTCACCACCGTCCTTTCCCGCAAGGTTGTTCCAGATAAGATGGTGGACGCACTGACAAGAATCGAGAGAGACTGGCAAGGAAGCTCTCTTGAAGTACGAAGAGGGAAGGATCAGGACTGCGCAGCAAAGTCCATGGGAGGTCCTGCATCGTCAGCCTCCCAAATACATTCAAAACGCTGGGCAAGAAAGCCAAAGTTTCAATTGGAGGGAAGCAGGTGATTGTCACGGGATCCTCAGACTTCACTCGGCGCCTGCTGCTCGCCCTCCAACTCGACAGCAGTCTGGACCTTCGCACCATCATCTCCAACTATGAGCTCTCCCTGTTCCCTCTTGCCCTCTTTGACGACCAAGGCCACCCGCGGGTCACGACAAAAAGTGCCCTTCTCAGGGTTCTGGAGAAGATGAACGCGGCGGTCTCCACGGCCTCGCAAACCCCTTCATCCTCTCGCGTGCTGGTCCTCGACGGGATGGCTATCCTTCAGCAGCCTGTTTCCGGCTCAGCAAACTTTAAGGACCTGGTTGGATCCCTCCTGCAGAGAGTTGCCCAACAGGGTGTTGGCTACGGGGAGTCTTTGTCTTTGGAGTACCTTGTCTTTGACAGGTACGACATCGGCGCGTCCCTCAAAGACAAGACGAGGGAACAGCGAGCCCGAGGTGGAGGATACGATATCGACATCCAAGCAGCGACGAGGATCAAAGCTGGAATGACCATGGCTAACATCTTGTCCACCAAAAGCAACAAGACTGCTATGACCTCTCTCATTGCCTCCCAAATCCAGCACCATTCATGGGGATTACGCGTCGTCTGCGCGTGGCGCGACAAAGCCGTGGCAACTTCTGGACCGGACGGAGCCAAGTTCGCTTCAGAACAAGAGGAAGCGGACACTAAGATGATATATCATCTCTCCATGCTCGACAAAGATGTGGAGGCAACCGTAGTTTCTCCGGACACTGACGTCCTCGTCCTCCTCCTCCGACACTTCCCCAAGATACCTCCCAACACGTGCCTCCAGCTTGGCAAGACGACTTTCAACGTTCAGCTCATCCACGATGAACTGGGCTCTCACGCGGATGTGATCACGTCCTTCCATGCTCTGACTGGTTGCGACACCACTTGCGCCCTCTTCAGGAAAGGCAAGTTGCAAGCTTGGCCTGTGTTCCAGGCGGCCGACCAGGCAACCCTCGACGCTTTGGGTACACTCCGAAGCCCTGGTCCGCTGACGCAAGAGAGCCTGGACGTGCTGTGCCGATTCGTGAGCAGAATTTACGGATATACCTGCTCTCTGCCGCAGGCGAGGTGGACGGCACTTCAGAAGAAGAAGGTTGGAGCAGCACTGGCCCCTCCGACAGTCAACGCCACCACCCAGCACATTATGCAAGCCCAGCTACAGGCCGTCGTCTGGGAGGGGGCTGTGAAGGAGGAGTTGGTGACCCTCGACCCAACCAAGTACGGCTACGGACCAAACCTGGCGCCTATCCCTTCCACCCTGCCTCCCGCCCCGCAAAGTATCATGGATGGGATGCAGTGCGGATGCAAGACGAACTGCTCGACCAATCGCTGCCGCTGTCAACGCCTGCAGACTCCTTGTTCGGAGCTTTGCGATTGCTCCCCCGAGATGTGCATCAACGACGAGGAAGATGGGCATGAGGACGTCGATGGCGTAGACGACTAGATATTCGATTTTTTTCAACTTGTGAACGCTCGCTATCGCAAGTAAGGGATTTTTTTGTGTTCTAATTGTTATTTTCCAAAAATACGCGGAGGAGACTCGGTTTCGTTGTTTGAAATTTTGTGTTCTGGATTAATACTCGGGTCACTTCGGGCGGAAAAAAGGCTTTCGCTTCACCTTAGGTGAAGGAAGTATTTTGAGGGTCTTATCCTAAGCATTTTTCAGTTGAAATACCCTGTTCTACGCAATAATTGTACCCACCCTTGCACAAATTCGTTAATTAAATGTGTCCTGAGAACAATTGTTTGTTATTTTACTTTTTTTACTAATTAAAATTTAGTTTTTAATTATTAAGAACTCAGGCTTTAAGGCCAAAATTATTACTTTTATATTTTTCCCAATTTTTTTCCACTTATCTCTAATTTCCATTATAGATCAGTAATCCGAACAGATACAACCACGGAGTACTCAATAACATTTTATGCACTTTTAATAAGCTTCAATTTGAGTCCAAAACGAGGTCTCTACGACGTCTGGTTCTCATTCTGCATTTGTAATTGCCAATTTTTTTTGCCAAATTGCCAAATTGCAAATTGCGCGAAAACTTACCGCTAACGAGTGACCCAACTACGATTTTCGGATTCAGCGGCACAAAATGCTTAGGATAAGACCCTCAAAATACTTCCTTCACCTAAGGTGAAGCGAAAGCCTTTTTTCCGCCCTAAGTGACCCGACTAACCTCTCTCTCTCTCTCTCTCTCTCTCTCTCTCTCTCTCTCCCCTCTCTCTCTCTCTCTCCTCTCTCTCTCTCTCTCTCTCTCTCTCTCTTCCTCTCTC
The DNA here is from genome assembly GCA_016584305.1 of Chionoecetes opilio. NCBI lineage: Eukaryota > Metazoa > Arthropoda > Malacostraca > Decapoda > Majidae > Chionoecetes > Chionoecetes opilio. The sequence continues at coordinate 11,850 of JACEEZ010019238.1, read as the reverse complement.
TCTCTCTCTCTCCTCTCTCCCCTCTCTCTCTCTCTCTCTCTCTCTCTCTCTCTCTCTCTCTCTCTCTCTCTTCTCTCTCTCTCTCTCTCTCCTCTTCTCTCTCTTCCCCCTCTCTCTCATCGTCTCTCCTCTCTCTCTCTCTCTCGTCTCTCTCTCTCTCTCTCTCTCTCTCTCCCCTCCTCTTCTCTCTCTCTCTCTCTCTCTCTCTCTCTCTTTTCCTCTCTCTCCGTCTCTCTCTCTCTCTCCTCTCTCTCTCTCTCTCTCTCTCTCTCTCTCTCTCTCTCTCTCTCTCTCCTCTCTCTCTCTCTCATCTCTCTCTCTCTCTCTCTCCCCTCTCTCTCTCTCTCTCTCTCTCTCTCCGCCTCTCTCTCTCTCTCTCTCTCTCTCTCTCTCTCTCTCCTCTCTCTACTCTCTCTCTCTCTCTCTCTCTCTCTCTCTTCTTCTCTCTCTCTTCTCTCTCTCCTCTCTCCTCTCTTCTCTCGCTCTCTCTCTCTCTCTCTCTCTCAACTGCCTCTCTTTCTCAGGACTCCTCTCTCTTCTCCTCTCTCTCTCCTTCTCTCGGACTCCTCTCTCTTTCTCGCTCTCTCTCTCTCCTCTCTCTCCTCTCGCTCTCCTTTCTCGGAACTACCTGTCTTCTCAGGAACTACCTCGTCCCCTTTTCTCAGGAACTACCTCTCTTCTCAGGAACTACCCTCTTTCTCAGGACACCTCTTTCTCAGGGAATACCTCTTTCTCAGACTACCTCTCTTNCCTTCCCCCTGAAACAGGTCAACTACCACGTGTATAGCATAGGCATCACGGGGGCTCATAGTGTTCCCAAGGGACCTCGCAGCCCTAAAACAAGAACAAAACCCAAGACTCTTTCCCCCAGCCGTGGATAAGAAGAATTGACTGATATCAGATCCCGACATCGGGTTTGTTTTTTTTCGGAGATGCTAACGCCACACTATTTCTTGGTTAATGTTCGTCGCAAAGAGACAGACACATCCAAAACAGGTACTGGGCGAAAGCTTACATACAAGTACATACTTCCTAAGCTTCATTCAGCTTGAACGTGCGGGTTTTTCCATGAAATGACGATTTAAGAGATTGGTTTTCAATATTCTATGTTTTGCCAATATTTTCTTCAAGTGCTGAAAAACACAATGAAAAACTACATTTTTTTTAAGAACTGTTTCAGTTGTTGTATTGAAGGGAAATTCTGATATTCCCGAAAAAATACAGGGAGTTTACGGAAAATGATAGATCATTCACGCTCAAAGGGCAGCGGATGGGAGATGCGGCGAGAGACATCTGGCGGCTTAGTTTTGGAAAACTCCCCATTGCAGTACTGTAGACGGACATTGTTCTTCTCCAAAAAATCTACATAGTGGTTTCCCCCCAGGTTCTGTCCTATCCCCACTCTCTTTCTATTATTCATTAATGATCTTCCAAGTCTAACTCAAGCCCTATCCACTTCTAACGCTTGATGATTCTACCCTGCATTTTTCAACGTAGTTATTAGATTTTCCAATGAACAGGAACTAAGTGATTCACGGAGAAGATGCCCCGAGCGCCTAACTTCTGATCTTTTTTATTAATTTCTTGATTGGGGCAAGAAAACCTTGTTTTGTTAAAATGCCTCAAAACCCAAATTTCTTCACCTATCTACTCGACAAAAACCTACCAGATAACTATCCCCTTTCTTCAATGACACTCCCTGTCTCCTTCTTCTACAATGACATTCTAGGACTATCCTTTACTAAAAATCTGAACTGGAAATTCAACCCTCATCTCTTGCTAAAACAGCTTCTAAAAAGTTGGGTGTCCTGTGGCATTTTGGGGTCCTTTTTTTTCCTCCCTCCAATTGCTACAAATCTACAGGGGCCTTATCCGCCCTGTGGAGTATGTCTCACATGTTTGGGAGGATCCATCATACAGCTTCTCCTAAACAGGTTTGAGTCAAAAGCTTTCGTCTCATCAACTCCTCTCCTCTGACTGACTGTCTTCAATCTTTAAACACCGCCGCAATGTTACTTTTCTTTCTCTCTTCTCCCCTTATTTTCATGCTCGCTGCCCCTTTTTGAACTTGCTAACTGCATGCCTTCCCCCCTCCCGCGGCCTCGCTGCACAAGACTTTCCCACTCATTTTCATCCCTATTTTGTCCATCTTCCTAATGCAAGATTTAATCAGTATCTTACTTTTCATCCCTTTCATTGGTAAACTCTGGAACTCTCTTCCTGTTTCTATTTTTCCACTTTCCTATGACTTAAAAACTTTTCAAAAGAAGAGTAACAAGACACCTCCCGAACTAAATTGGCTCACCCCCTCTTTTTTTTTTTTATTCTCTTACTGTCTTCTTTATAGGGACTGGCAACTAAGGGGCTTTGTGTTACCCTTTTTTTTGTCCTTTGGCCTTTCCTTTGATTTTTTAAAAAAAAAAAGTAGAAATAGAATAGAAGTGTAGTAAAATTTGGTGTAGTTGTGTAGTAGTAGTAGTAGAATAGTAGTAGAGTAGAAGTATAAAAGTAGTGTATTTAGTAGTACCAGATAAAAAAAAAAAAACGCCCCGCAGTGAAGTCCCCAGGGCCCATATATTACGAATTATACATCACTATGATTTTATGTGTCAGAAGATTTTTACACATAGTTATTCATGTTTGTATAACTACCCTTTTCAGCTTTTTTTTAGCCTGATTTGCAAATATAACGTTGCGCATTTTGTTCACGTTTTTCTTCGCGCTATGGCAGACAATAAACAGTAGCTTTTGGGGCGACAGGAGCAGACTTGCAGATCTTTCAAACTTGAATAAAATTTTTATTTCACTTTTGGCAGGGGAAATTTTTATAACCCGCTCTTCCGCGCAATATATAAGGGCCCTTTTCATTTGCGAAATTTCAAAAACCTTCACGGAACCCAAGAGTTCAGGCGTTCCTTTTGCGCACGAAAACGGGTCCGAGGCAACGGCGTAGGAATCAGCAAAACCCGTGAACTTTCTCTACTACATGAGAGGGGGGTAGCTTGGGTAAGTTTTCAGTCTAACAAACAATGGTCGCCCCTTGGGCCCATTTTTTCTTATCGTGAAGGGTTTTTTTTCCCCATGCAGAGTCGGGGGAAAGGGTGTCAAAACGGCATAAAAGAGGCATACATGGCTGGTGGAGGCCCTGCGTTCCCGCGATCTTAAAAGTGATAGTCCCCTTTACATAGCAGCTAGCTGAGTTATTTCGTTATCTTGTTTCTCTCGCTTCTCCTTTCTTGTTTCTCTCTCGTTTTTTCTCGATATATTATTTTTTTCTTTTCCCTTTGTTATCTTCCCCTCCCCCTCCGTTTCTCCCCTCTCTCTCTCCTCCCCTTCTCTCCCCTCTCCCCTCCTCTCTCTCTCCCCTTAAAAAAGCCCTCGCCGCTTTTTTTTTTCAAAAAATTTTTCTTTCCTTTGTCCGCAAACCCCCCGGGACCCCCAACCCCCTGAACGAAAGAAAAAACTGGTTTATCGCTTGGGCACAAAGGAAAAGGCCTTAGAACTTGTTTTTTCTTTTCCTCTAATTTTTCCGAAATTTCCCCAGAGTGGTCAATGTTTGGGTTAAAATTCTAGCTGGCGCTTTACTGTAGAGGTTAGTGAGGTGCCCCCCGGTTTTATTTTTGTCATTTGTTCATTATAGCCCTAATATGACACAGAGAAGACCAAAAAAGACACAGACTCTCCAGATAGAACCCTTCTAACTTTCCCAAATATGGAGACAAAAAGTAAGTATTAAACGCCACCCCACACGGCTGACATAAAAAAGAAACGAGAAAAGGGGACTTCACGTTATCTACTAGTGGTACGTAGTGACCTTGGGATCAAAATGCATACAGCAACCAAATAAAAATGCCTTAAAAGTAAAAGAATCAATCAATAAATCCTATAATGTGTGGTAAAATTGAGTGTATTGATATATTGAGGTAATGTAATGGAGTATCTGGCAACCCTGCGCTGCCTTGTTGACATCGAGGCTTGGAAAACGCGTAGTCCTCTCTCGCATCAGTTATCTTCAGTTTTAACCTCGAATTACTCACCCCGGCGACGTCCCAGGGTGAATAAAGGGTGAGTAAGGGTGTGTGTGTGGTTGTGGGGTGAATGAGAGGCTGGGAACAGGTTAAAACAGGTCAAATGAAGGGTTTAAATTGGGTTGTTATTAGTGGACGAGGAGGAAAGACAACTGTGTATGATTAGGGTGACGGGGAGTTTCGTACACAAGTTGTTTCGTACCCAGGTTTTGTTAGTTGTTTCGTACACTGATTTTGAGTTTTTTCGTACATATCTGGTATCGTTTCGTAACTAGTAGTCAAGTTCAACTCTGAGCTGAGTGTACGAAACGACGGTATTATTTTACGATAGGACCAAACTTCCCTACACAATTGGGAGCATGGTTTTTGTTTACCTTATTGTATTCTAAGAGACATTTTCTCCTTGAGCTTTCCGTCGCAAATCAATAGTTTCGGAGATATAGAACATTTTAGGTGGGAGGAGGAATAAGTCTCCATTTGTTTACAAAATGCCTCCCTCTTCCTCTTCTTGTGACCTGCATCGCTTTTGTTTCGGAGTAATTTTTCCTTGCGCACCCGTGGCTAGGAGATTAATCTCGGGGTTTGGTATTTTATTATACTTTTTTATTATTGGACCCAGTTAGGTTAGGTTAGGTTAGGCAAGGTTCAGGTTAGGTTCGGTTCGGTTCAGGTTAGGTTAGGTAAAGTAAGGTAAACGAAACAAAAGCGATGCAGGTCACAAGAAGAGGAAGAGGGAGGCATTTTCTATACAAGGAGACTTATTCCTCCTCCCACCTAAAATGTTCTACATCTCCGAAACTATTGATTTGCGACGGAAAGCTCAAGGAGAAAATGTCTCTTAGAATACAATAAGGTGAACAAAAACCATGCTCCCAATTGTGTAGGGAATTTTGGTCCTATCGTAAAAATTCTCCGAAACGACTATATGGTTTCATATAAACTATGTAACAACTTTTTGGTGTACGAAACAACTTGTGTACGAACTGACTGCAGCCCATGATTAGAACCCGTATTTCTGTGTATCATTATTTAGGGTGTGTGTCTGTGCTTGTATGACGCTAACTACCACGTGTACGCTAACCACCCTTTAGAGCTGCCTGATCGTCTTATCACGCTATGAATCAGGCGCCATATCTATAGCCAACAGAAATACGGCTAGTTGGCATTGCCGTATCTTTAGACGCAGGCACCCTAGGAACACGCCTGCCGTATCTCTTGCCGCGGCTATCTAAGTAAATAAAGTTTAGGGATAATATTTGCACTAGGACCGAAATTACTACACAATTGGGAGTGTGGTTTTCTGTTTACCTTATTGGATTCTAGGGAACATTCTCTCTATGAGCTTCCGTCGCAAATCATTACTTTTGGAGAAATAGTAGGGTCACTTAGGGCGATTCGCTTCACATTAGGTGAAGGAAGTATTTTGAGGGTCTTATCCTAAGCATTTTGTGCCGCTGAATCCGAAAATCGTAGTTGGGTCACTCGTTAGCGGTAAGTTTTCGCGCAATTTGCAATTTGGCAATTTGGCAATAAAATTGGCAATTACAAATTGCAGAATGAGAACCAGACGTCGTAGAGACCTCGTTTTGGACTCAAATTGAAGCTTATTAAGAGTGCATAAAATGTTATTTAGTACTCCGTGGTTGTATCTGTTCGCATTACTGAACTATAATGGAAATTAGAGATAAGTGGAAAAAAATGGAAAAAATATAAAAGGAATAATTTTGGCCTTAATTTCACATCAAAAGTCATGAAATGTTTCTGGCTGTATCTGTTCTCATAAGGCACTAACCGTCTGATTAATAGAAAATGATAAACTTTTCTCTGACTGTCCCCTCATGGTCGTATTTTATGACATACGGTAATGAAATTTCGCAAATAAATGTAAAATTTCATTGGCTATAATTTTAGAAATTAGCTATAAACCCGTAAATAAAATTAATTCATTTATTATATCGCACATTTTCCTTCCCAGGTCTCGCAATGAAATCGTGTGTCATTTGCGGTGCAACTAACGGAGATGTGGTCCTTCGACCTCGGACGCCCAAGGAGGATGTTCGGAGTATGCTGGCCAAGTGGGCTTCCTGCAGATCCTGAGGTCAGCGGGATCAGACGACAGTCCCTTGAGCAAGTTCTCCATGACGTACGTCAAGGTGGTCCTCCTGCTTTTGAACTACACCAGGCTGTGCGGACAGTGAGACTGGGCGCTGCACCTGAAGACGTTGAGAGAGTTCGGACCGTTCTTCTTCGCCATGAACTCGAAGCTCCTACGCCCGGTTCGTCCCGGTTTACGTGGGCATGATGCAGGACCTCCGCCTCAAGAATCCAAGAGCGTGGACGTACTTGGAGAAACACTGGGTCGTCCGTAAGTCGTTGGTACCTTTCACGTCCCTTGGCTGCGACCATGCCTTGGAACAGGTGAACCGGACTCTGAAAGGTGACGGTGGGCTTGTAGGGATCACGAAAAATCCCTCGACGAGGACCAAGTTCTTCTTGATCCAAGACGAACTCTTGGCAATCAAGGCCAAATCATTCGGAAGTTCTGCTACGGCATCAAAGCACCACAAGGACAGCCCAGCGGTCACGAAGAAGACAAACGAGATGACCAAAGAGGTTGCTGGTCTTCTTCGCCAGCATAACCCCTTCACTCGCGAGAAAGCCCAACTCACCACCGTCTTTCCCGCAAGGTTGTTCCAGATAAGATGGTGGACGCACTGACAAGAATCGAGGAGACTGGCAAGGAAGCTCTCTTGAAGTACGAAGAGGGAAAGGATCAGGACTGCGCAGCAAAGTCCATGGGAGGTCCTGCATCGTCAGCCTACCAATACATTCAAAACGCTGGGCAAGAAAGCCAAAGTTTCAATCGGAGGGAAGCAGGTGATTGTCACGGGATCCTCAGACTTCACTCGGCGCCTCGCTGCTCGCCCTCCAACTCGACAGCAGTCTGGACCTTCGCACCATCATCTCCAACTATGAGCTCTCCCTGTTCCCTCTTGCCCTCTTTGACGACCAAGGCCACCCGCGGGTCACGACAAAAAATGCCTTCTCGGGTTCTGGGAAGATGAACGCGGCGGTCTCCACGGCCTCGCAAACCCCTTCATCCTCTCGCGTGCTGTTCTCGACGGATGGCTATCCTTCAGCAGCACCCCGTTTCCGGCTCAGCAAACTTTAAGGACCTGGTTGGATCCCTCCTGCAGAGAGTTGCCCAACTGGGTGTTGGCTACGGGGAGTTGCACCTTGTCTTTGACAGGTACGACATCGGCGCGTCCCTCAAAGACAAGACGAGGGAACAGCGAGCCCGAGGTGGAGGATACGATATCGACATCCAAGCAGCGACGAGGATCAAAGCTGGAATGACCATGGCTAACATCTTGTCCACCAAAGCAACAAGACTGCTATGACCTCTCCTCATTGCCTCCCAAATCCAGCACCATTCATGGGGATTACGCGTCGTCTGCGCGTGGCGCGACAAAGCCGTGGCAACTTCTGGACCGGACGGAGCCAAGTTTCGCTTCAGAACAAGAGGAAGCGGACACTAAGATGATATATCATCTCTCCATTGCTCGACAAAGATGTGGAGGCAACCGTAGTTTCTCCGGACACTGACGTCCTCGTCCTCCTCCTCCGACACTTCCCCAAGATACCTCCCAACAACGTGCCTCCAGCTGGGCAAGACGACTTTCAACGTTCAGCTCATCCACGATGAACTGGGCTCTCACGCGGATGTGATCACGTCCTTCCATGCTCTGACTGGTTGCGACACCACTTGCGCCCTCTTCAGGAAAGGCAAGTTGCAAGCTTGGCCTGTGTTCCAGGCGGCCGACCAGGCAACCCTCGACGCTTTGGGTACACTCCGAAGCCCTGGTCCGCTGACGCAAGAGAGCCTGGACGTGCTGTGCCGATTCGTGAGCAGAATTTACGGATATACCTGCTCTCTGCCGCAGGCGAGGTGGACGGCACTTCAGAAGAAGAAGTGTGGAGCAGCAACTGGCCCCTCCGACAGTCAACGCCACCACCCAGCACATTATGCGAGCCCAGCTACAGGCCGTCGTCTGGGAGGGGGCTGTGAAGGAGTTGGTGACCCTCGACCCGACCAAGTACGGCTACGGACCAAACCTGGCGCCTATCCCTTCCACCCTGCCTCCCGCCCCGCAAAGTATCATGGATGGGATGCAGTGCGGATGCAAGACGAACTGCTCGACCAATCGCTGCCGCTGTCAACGCCTGCAGACTCCTTGTTCGGAGCTTTGCGATTGCTCCCCCGAGATGTGCATCAACGACGAGGAAGATGGGCATGAGGACGTCGATGGCGTAGACGACTAGATATTCGATTTTTTTCAACTTGTGAACGCTCGCTATCGCAAGTAAGGGATTTTTTTGTGTTCTAATTGTTATTTTCCAAAATACGCGGAGGAGACTCGGTTTCGTTGTTTTGAAATTTTGTGTTCTGGATTAATACTCGGGTCACTTCGGGCGGAAAAAAAGGCTTTCGCTTCACCTTAGGTGAAGGAAGTATTTTGAGGGTCTTATCCTAGAGCATTTTTCAGTTGAAATACCCTGTTCTACGCAATAATTGTACCCACCCTTGCACAAATTCGTTAATTAAATGTGTCCTAAGAACAATTGTTTGTTATTTTACTTTTTTTTACTAATTAAAATTTAGTTTTTAATTATTAAGAACTCAGGCTTTAAATAGTCGTTCAGACCATTTCATCATCCTGATTTAATGCAGTCAAATCATAGCCATTGACGAGTATATCAACAATACGTCGTCACTTTTTGTATCCAGTCAGCCGTTTTTTAAATAATCCGCAATCAAAATCTGCAAATTCCCCGAGTTCTCAAAAACGCACTCAAGATTTGCAGACGCTCAGGCTCAGGCTCCGTGACGTACCATCAGGGAGGCTCATCTTCCCGCGCTGATCAGAGGCACGTAAACACAGAGATAAATATAATAGTACTTGAAGATATTTGGGTGTTTCTGATAGATTTTTTGCTATATGCCACATGCATGCATCCTTTATGGGTGCAGCATGCTTCCTTCCCACACACACGCCTGCACACCGACACCCTTCCCACACACACGCCTGGGAAATACTTTGGAACTCATCCTTCCGGCTTTGACTGAAATGAACTACCGCACTGTATTGTATGCTTATTATACTTCACATCTGTAAAGGTTCCAGCGTGCGCTCAGCCTTGGTTAACCCACACGACCGCTATGAAATATGAGGTGCCTCAAAAAATTCTAAGTCCAGTTAGGTTAGGCTAGGTATACTTTGTGGTTAAGGTTAGGTTAGGTTAGGTATACTTTGTGGTTAAGGTTAGGTTAGGTTAGGTATACTTTGTGGTTAAGGTTAGGTTAGGCTAGGTTAGGTATACTTTGTGGTTAAGGTTAGGTTAGGCTAGGTATACTTTGTGGTTAAGGTTAGGTTAGGTTAGGTATACTTTGTGGTTAAGGTTAGGTTAGGTTAGGTTAGGTATACTTTGTGGTTAAGGTTAGGTTAGGTTAGGTATACTTTGTGGTTAAGGTTAGGTTAGGTTAGGTATACTTTGTGGTTAAGGTTAGGTTAGGTTAGGTTTAGGTTAGGTTAGGTTAGGTATACTTTGTGGTTAAGGTTAGGTTAGGTTAGGTATACTTTGTGGTTAAGGTTAGGTTAGGTTACGTTAGGTTAGGTATACTTTGTGGTTAAGGTTAGGTTAGGTATACTTTGTGGTTAAGGTTAGGCTAGGTTAGGTTAGGTATTAAGTTTTTTTGTGGTTAAGGTTAGGTTAGGTATATACTTTGTGGTTAAGGTTAGGTTAGGTTAGGTATACTTTGTGGTTAAGGTTAGGTTAGGTTAGGTATACTTTGTGGTTAAGGTTAGGTTAGGTATACTTTGTGGTTAAGGTTAGGTTAGGTTAGGTTAGGTTAGGTATACTTTGTTGTTAAGGTTAGGTTAGGTTAGATTTTTACATATAGTGACTTTCATGATTTTTTTTGGGAGCCATAAATCACTTATATTTGCTTCCCCCACCCAAAAACCCCGTATTCCCGCCAGTTCCCCAGGCTTGTTGGCTATAGGGGAAGAAAAAAAGATAGGGGTGAAGGACTTCTTCCAAAGTTTTACCCACGCCTGCACACACGCCTCCTTCCCACACACACGCTTGCATACACGCCTCCTTCCCACACACACGCCTGCACACACGCCTCCTTCCCACACACACGCCTGCAGACACGCTTCCTTCCCACACACGCCTGCACACCGACACCCTTCCCACACAGACGCCTGCACACACACACGCCTGCACACACGCCTCCTTCCCACACACACGCCTCCTTCCCACACACACGCTTCCTTCCCACACACACGCCTGCACACCGACACCCTTCCCACACACACGCCTGCACACACGTCTGCACACCGACACCCTTCTTACACACACGCCTACTTCCCACACACACGCCTGCACACACGCCCTCCACACACGTGTGTGTTGTGTGTGTATGTGTGTGTGGTGTGTGCAGGAAGGGTGTTGGTGCGCAGGCGTGTGTGCAGGCGTGTGTGTGGGAAGAGTGTCGGTCACAGCGACAGATTCACTGTCTGACACCGAAGTACAATCGGTCATCATAACATTTGCCGACAGGTGTCAGACAGAGTGTCTGCGGGCGTCCCTGTTCTGACGTCATCAATAACAGTCGTAGCCCTGTTGGAGGGAAGATTTTTTTTTTCGCGCGCTTTTTACAAAAGTCGTGTTTTTACGGAAATAAGGCCTGGAAATCAATTATTTTTGGTGGATTAGGTGTTTTGAATGTACAGTCAACATAATTAGGCAAAAAAAAAATGGGTCTGGACGACTACTTTAAGGCCAAAATTATTACTTCTATATTTTTCCCAATTTTTTTCCACTTATCTCTAATTTCCATTATAGATCAGTAATCCGAACAGATACAACCACGGAGTACTCAATAACATTTTATGCACTCTTAATAAGCTTCAATTTGAGTCCAAAACGAGGTCTCTACGACGTCTGGTTCTCATTCTGCAATTTGTAATTGCCAATTTTATTGCCAAATTGCCAAATTGCAAATTGCGCGAAAACTTACCGCTAACGAGTGACCCAACTACGATTTTCGGATTCAGCGGCACAAAATGCTTAGGATAAGACCCTCAAAATACTTCCTTCACCTAAGGTGAAGCGAAAGCCTTTTTTCCGCCCTAAGTGACCCGACTAAAAATGACATGTTGTTTATAGGGAGGCGAGAGACAAGTGTTTACGTCCGCCACACTCTTCCTCTTGTGACCTGCATCGCCTCTGTTCTTCCCTTGCCGCGGACACATTTTAATGAGGATTTGGCTTTAGTTAGGAGGTTAAAGCGTGGGGTTAGGTTAGATTAGTGAGTCAAAAGGTGGGGTTAGGTTAGTGTAATTTTCATATCTCCTATACACTCCTTCCAAAAACGTCTTATATCTCGGAAAGTAGTGATTTCCGACGGAAGCTCATAGAGAGAATGTTTCTTAGAATTCAATAAGGTGAACAGAAATCACACTCCCAATTGTGTAGGCAAATTCTGTCCTGGTGTAAACATTTACCAAGTATAGGATAACAAAATATATAAAACAATAGATCGATAGGCGACAACATGAGATCATAATTTTTTTGAATTTTTATTTATTTATTAGTACATTTGTGTCCTGACTGTGACCACTGTTGCAGGTGCTGAGGTCACAGTCCCAGCTGGTTCTCTGCAGGGCATGTAGTACGGTACGGTACGATAATATTTTTCGTAATGTCGTACCTCGATAAATACAGTACCGTACCTGAATATTTATCGTACCCT
>JACEEZ010019237.1:268997-298997 GCA_016584305.1 Chionoecetes opilio | reverse complement strand
TCACGGGTCATAATTAGCAATTTACAAGATGGCGACCGCCCGCATCCACCGATTCTTGTCGTCCTATTTCAGTTACTAATCGACGATTCAATTATTTAGGTATCGTTATTGTGGTTTCGGGGTGCTGATATCATTAAAACAATTTTAGGTCAAATCCCCGATTCAAGGAAATTTACAGACAATTTTGTAAAACAAATCGCTGTTTCATTAGTCATACAATATTTATTTTACAAATCGCCCTATATAACCACCTCCCGCCTCAGGGAGGCGGGAGGTGTATATTGGAGTGTTAGATGAAATTTTAGTGCATGAGGGAAGGTGATGGTAATGTTTGAGCGAGAAAAGACAAGAGAGAATGTGGCGGGAACAGGTCGCGCCAGGTCAACACCCCACAACACAGCACACGGCGCTCTCCCTACACATGTGAATGGAGGCTATCACCAATATGAATGTGTCATAGGGGTGGTACGACCATCTAGGATATACGCGTGTCCTAGTGATCTCATCCATAACGACACATCCAGCCCTTCATAAGTGTAACTTGAGAGCCTGTTTGCCTATCAGTATAATTGCCTGTATTTGTCTGAAGGTGGGTTGCTACGCTCTCCTGACAAAATTTTTTCTCTGTCTTAATGTTAACTATGTAGTAATGTATGTTTATTAATTTATCTGTATCATAGGTAGTGTTTAAAGACCCAGTGATGTACTTGATTATACAGCATACCCTGCATGTTACTTGTTTATGTAGGTTACTTGTTTGTGAAACTTTAAACTATTTTATCCTGGTAGTCTACTTTTACATTAGATAACTTGAATATATGCATGTGTATGTCCAACTGCATGTCGTTCACCCACCAATGGATGTTTGTTGTAATATTGTTGAGATTATCCCATTCGTAAGACTCACAATGACCCAGTCGGTTCAAAATTAATCATTAAATGTTTTACTGCGGTAGATATGACGAAGAGTTGTGCACAATAATATATGCTTTGATAATTTTCATGCCCATTAGTGGCTGTTCGACAGAGGTCCTCTCCAATAGAGTAGGGGAAGCTGTCTTTTCACACATCTCCACCTCAGGGCCACAGTCGGACAGCACTAGGTTGAGGAATTCCTTGAGCTCCACAGGCAACTCCTCCTCTCCTCACTTCTCCAACTCATCAGCAGTTGGTGGCCACGGTAGGTCATCTGATTCCTGGAAAGCCTTCAGGATTACCTGTCGCAAGTACCTAGCAGTGTTTTTCAACTGATCCCCTGCCCCTAACTCATAGGCACATGCTATCGCATCAGCTACGGAAATGTCAGCACTATAGACTAGCCATAATAAGAAGCAGCCTCGTTCCTTAAGAGTAACTTTAGAGAAAGACATTTATTTCCCAAGTTCCTCATCTTTCTCAAACCTTGCTTTTAGCTTGGTAGACCTGTAGTCAGGATTTGGTGTTCCTTGAGCATCTAGTTCATTGGCGTAGCTGTCAAAAAGAACACTAAGGGGCATGACTTGATTGTTATCTATGACCTGTTTTTTTACAAGCTTCTTCACAACACTGTATGCTGCACTGTGAGCAGCAGTCTGACGAGCATGCTTCGTGTCAGAGTCAGCTTTGTTCTTAAGCTTCTGCTTGTAATTTTGGTGGTCACTGAAAAATCGAGGATAACATATGTCATGGTAGTGAGTCTCAGCTCCAGCAAGGTCAATACATTTGACTTTCCGGTACAGATGATTCCTTTTCAGTGTTTCTGCCATAGGCTCAATTTTTTTCCATCCTGATTCCTTTCTTTTCCAAGTAGGAAAATTGCGAGTAGACCTCGTGGTTTTGCCATCCCCCTTGATTTCATTTACAGTTTGCGTGGATAATCAGTGCGCGCCTCCGAAAAGTGAATGTTTACACGTATGACGCACCATGTTTATAACAAAATAATGTAGAATATCAACATTTACAATTGTAGTTAGTATTTCGTTGCGTAGCCCTTCTTCTTGATGACCCTTTGAAGGCGACGTGGTACACTGTCAGCAAGATTTTGAAGGAACTCAGGCTTAAATTCTTCCCAACACTTTCGGAGCTCCATTTCAAGCTTGGGGAGTGTAGAGGTGTTACGTGAGCGGAGTTTGCCTTTAATGATGGCCCAAAGATTTTCTATGGGTGATATATCGGGAGAATTACCTGGCCAGTCATCTATTCTCCCAATCTTGCATTCATCAAGCCACTGTATCACATCTCGAGCTATGTGGCAGGATGCTCCTTCCTGTTGGAAAATCTGTGCCTGTGTCTTTTCAAAGCAGGCCTCCAGGTGGTCATTTAAAAGATCAAAATACACCACTTTGTTATCAGTTGTGTTCTTTGGGAAAATAACTAAGTTCCCAATACCATGAAAAGTAAAGCCACCCCACACCATTAAACTGGAGGGTGTTTTGTGGTCTTTCGTGTGTAGCGAGGCTCGGTGGGGTCTGAGCCGGGACGACGGTACACTTTTGCTGGTCCTCCTCCACTCACACAAAATGTGCTTTCGTCACTCCACAGCACAGCCCGCCACTTGTCGAGAGGCCAATCTCTGTATTTCTTGGCAAAGTGAAGCCTTTTCTTCCTTTGGCGGTCATTTATCAGTGGCTTATTCCGCGCCCGGTAACACCTGTAGCCAAGGTCACGTTTCAAAGTTTCCTGTACAGTACGAAGCGACACATTACCAAGAAGAGTATGATTTTCCTCCTTCAGTTCTCTGGCTGTAAGGCTAGGATTGGCATCAAGCTGTCGCATTAACACGCTCCTGGTTCTGTTACACGTTTTTTTTTGTTTCCCAGGTTTTTTTTTTGGGAGCGGGAGATTCACCTCTCCGCCAGCCTTAAATCAGCGGATCAAATTTTGCACTGTTCTAAGCTTTAGTCCTTTAAGCTTGCAAATTTCCTTATTATTGATCCCAGCCTTGTAAAGATCAATGATTGCTTGAATCGTTGTGCCATCCGTATGTTTTTCACCCATTATGTAATCCAGCAAAAACAGGCATAAACACGGGATGTAGGGGAACGCTGCAGGCTATAAGATCAAAATCACGCAAACTGTCAACCGCCTATGGAGGGAGGAGATGGAGGGAAACCCTCCCTCCCACACACCGGTGAGTGTGCAAGATGATGTACGTCGCTGTCAGATATACGATTCATGCCTTCTGCATTTTTTTATAGCTTGGGAAGCAACTTTAAATCTGCGCGGTAAATCTCGATGAACGGATTCTGGCGTAAAGATCATCCGCGCAAGCCTGTATACATTTTTCATTTTCATTTATATATTTATTTCAAAAATACATTTATTTGGTGGGAACTTTACAAAATTCCCTGCTGCTGATCTTTGCTTGTTATGAGTATGGTACCGCTCTGATGTTGATGGCTTATTTGTTTCAGCAGATGGAGTTTTCAGTCGATCCAGGTGCATGTCACTGTCGCAGTCACTGATTTACATTTTTTCACGCAGGGTCCAGGAACATCTGGACTTGATCTACATTTTCTTTTCTTTTTATTTATGTTAACTAGCTTGAATATCCACCACCACACGTTTTGAACTGGTATTAGTCTCCTTGAACTAGTTTAAACCATGCAGTCTGTACACATCATTGTCACCAAAATCAATAATGCAAAGATTCCCTTTAAAAATATCTTGTATGTTCCCTGGAAAAAGAGATGCATGAAAATCAATACACAAGCATACATGATTGGAAATATCTAATGAAAAATATACACCTTGGTTGAAAATAGAACCCTGGACGACTTTGCAGTTGAAATTACACACGCATATATTTCAAATTATTCTAATTAAAAAGAAACCCTAACCGGATAAAATAGTTTAAGTTTCAAAAAACAAGAAAACTACATAAACAAGTAAATCAGGTATGCTGTAAAAATCAAGTACATCACTGGGTCTTAAACACTACCTATGATACAGATATAAATTAATATCAGTACATTACTACTTTAATTAAACATTAAGACAGAGAAAATTATGTCAGGAGAGCTAGCAACCTCACTTCAGACAAATATAGAAATTTAAAATACTGATGGCCCAAACGGGCTCTCAATTTACACCTTATGAAGGCTGGATGTTGCCCGTTTAGGGTTTGAGTACTAAGGAAAACGCGAAATATCCTAGATGTCGTACCCCCCCTTTATGAAAACATTCTATTGGTGATAGCCTCCAAAATCACATGTGTAGGGAGACTGCCGTGTTGCTGTGCTGTGCGTTTGACCTGGCCGAACCTGTCACCTCCCACATTCCTCTGTCTTTTCTCGCTCAACATTACCATCCCCTTTCCCCTCATGCACTAAACTTTCATCTAACACTCCAATTACACCTCCCCCTCCCTGAGGGGGGGAGGTGGTTATATAGGGCGTTTTTGTAAAAAATATTTTTAATGATTTAATGAAACAGCCGATTGTTTACAAATTGTCTTTTAAATTTCCTTGAATGGGTGATCTTGGACCTCAAAATTGTTTCATAAACCTCGGCAATAAATACAGCACCCCGAAAAAAACCACGATAACTATACAAAAAATAATTGAAATCGGTCGATTAGTAACTGAAATAGAACGACAAGCATCGGTGTATCGGCGGACGCTATCTTGGAAATTTCTAATTATGACCCCCGTGGGACATTTTTTTCTGGTAACTTAAAATTCTGAAAGAGGGAGTTTTCCTAGAGTGCCAAAATGCTTTCTTTAATTTGTTTTGGGCGGGGGTGCATGGGAACGCTTCCTAGCTGCTAGACTATCCTTTATTCCAATGAAGTTATTCTTGATTTCATCTGACCAGGACGAGCCCATGCAGCTGAAACGCTCGTTTTTGCGAATTTAAAAGTACTGCAAGCGTGTCTTGGATTCATGGTTAAAAAAACCCAAAGGGGGCTGGAGCTGAACTGTTGCCTGACTGCTGTTAACAACCCAAGGCAGTTTAACAAGTATATATTATATATTATATATTTTATAATATAATATATATAATATAATATTATTTAATATATATAATATATATTATTAATATGATAAAGCATGTATATATAATAATTTTTTTATATTATATTTATGATATGTATATGTAATATGTATATTATATATATTATTTATTTTATATATAAAATTATTATATATATATATATAGTATAATATAATATATAAATATATGTATATGTTACTAATATATCTTATATATATAATATATTTTAAAATTTATAAAATATTAATATTATTATATATATATATAATATATATGTATATATTATCATATATATAAATATATCTAAAATTTTATTAATATTATATAATATATAAAATATATTAAATATAAAATTTCTATTTTGTCATAATATGTATATAAAATATTTTATCCATATATATTTTATTATATATAAAATTAAAATATATATATATCTATATAATACAGTCTAGACCACTGTAAACCTGGACTGCACACGGAATTTTGGGCCCTGTCGCACATGGGCCTGAAGTCGGAGGGCCGCTCGGATTCATATATATTATATATACGGATCATATAGACGGTTTTATCAGTATATATGAATATTTTAGGTCTTCGTAAATGTTTTGTTCTATTAATATTATCAAATAAAAAACAGTAAACACACTAAAGAAATGCTATTACGAGACTCTGAAGAAATAGCATGAACTTAATATTCACTTCAACTCTTCGCCATATAAAACTTTGCGAGTCAACTTTTATCATGAAGGGTATCAATTGAAACGCAATTTTATTAGTTTTCTATTGATATATTTCATTTTCGGATAAATAAATTAAAACCATGCATAAATTAGCGTTATATAAATTAAATAAAATCATCAATCGGGTAATTGCCCCCGATTGATGTGTATTTATTTATTTTAATGCTAATTTATGCATGGTTTTAATTAATTTATCAGAAAACGAAATACATAAAATGGAAGCTAATATAATTGCGCTTCTATTGATAACCTTCATGATAAAAGTTGACTCGAAAAGTTTTAAGTGGCGAAGATTTGAAGTAAATCAGAGTCTCGTAATGGCTTTTCTTTAGCGTGTTTTACTGTTTTTTATTTGAAATATTATAGAGCAACATTTACAAAGATTACAGTATATCATATATACTGAAAAACCAGTCTATTTTATAGTCCATGGGCCCACTATATCTCTTTGTCGGGCGGGCTATGCAGCCTGGAAATTTCAAAACATTGTCGCGTGAACGTCCAGAGATATGTGGTCTATGGTACAGTGTATATATATAAAATATAATATATTTTATATATATATATATATATATATATATATATATATATTTTTATATATATATATATTATATATATAAATTTTTAGGTGTCCCAAGAAAACCCGACGTGTATGGGGGACCCACTCCAGCACATGTTGCCTTGTTCCCTGTCGTGACAAGTTCAATCGGGAAAAAACTTTCAGCTTCCTCTCTGTCTTTTACTGGTCGCGCATTTCGTTCAGTTTTCTGCTCGGCGTCAGAGAGTGAGGTAGTTGTCGCGTGTGTTTGTTGTCGCTTGTGGTGTCCTTTTTTGTCGGTTTGTTTCTCACTACATCTATATTACAAACTATCTTATTGTGTGAACTTAGTCGTTTGAAGTGTGTGGCCTGCCGTATCCCTTGTATTTCCATCACTATAAAAAATGTATCTAATGCCTATGTATGTATTTATCGATGTAAATAAAAAAAACTGTATTCTGGTCTCTTTTGTGTTCCCAGGTCAAAACGTGATGGCGTGTAAAAAGACAAATCTACGGACGTGGTATGGCTACTGGAGAAGTCCCCAACATCGTCATTCCCGGGGAATCGTCTTCCGTCGAGAGGCGAGGTTCTCCAGGTGTTTTTGTTCCACCCAAGATCCAGAAGGAGGTTCTTTTTGCTGCAGAAAGCTTCTACCGCTGTGAAGGTCTTGGAAGTGTGGCGACGTACGAATATTCCGACGTCGGATGTGTCGTGGGTGAAGAAGAGATCCTCAAACTGTACGAGGAGTACGGCGCCTTGGCGAAATCCAAGTCACGGAAAGACAGAGACGAAAGAAATAAGAGATGCATCTTCAAGAGACAGCCTCAAAGACATTTGACATCGCGCTTTCCAAGGCATAGAAGCGAAGATCCCCGAGGAAGACAAGGCGTTCTTGGAGGCTCAGAGGGAGGACCGGCAGAGCTCTCAAAGGGCTGGCGTGGGACGAAAGCTAAAGGAGCGACTGAGGAGAAAGCGACGTAAGAGCAAAGGATGGAGGGATGAGAAGAAGGACGCGGCTGCTTCGTCATCCACTCCTTGAATCGTGACGTGGCTTTGGCTTGGGAGTCTTCTACTACATCCTCATCTTAAACGAAGAAAACCGAGGATGACGACTTTAAAGCTCCGACACCAACTAATGTCCACGCCGTGACCTCCAAAAGGAGAATAAGCTCACCAAGGGCTGACCCTTGCTTGGAGCGGGGACAATCTGTCCATCCGTGCTGCGACATCCTCCTAGGGCCGCTGCTGAAATGCCCGGCCAGACATCTAACATATCACTGTTCCCGGTTCGTCGATCCACCGGGCCAGAGTCAAGAATCGCGAAGAGATTGCCATGTCTCTCTCCTTCAAGCCTGAAATCCCTTTGGTCCTGCATTGGGACGGCAAGTTGTTACCCAGTCTAGCGGACGGAATGTCATTGGAGGAGAGGGTGGCCGTCTTGGTGTCCGGGGAGGATACGGAGGAACTTCTGGGTGTTCCTGTGTCTGCAGACGGGACAGGAAAAGCTGTTGCGGAAACCGTCTTGAAGCTGGTGCGGGAAAGCACCCTTGGAGGGCAACATCATTGGAATGGCATTCGACACGACAGCGGCCAACACGGGGATGGTTCAAGGAGCGTGTATCAGGATTGAACGTGCACTGGAGAAGCCCCTGGTGTGGTTGGCATGCCGCCGCCACATCCTGGAAGTTGTTTAGAAGGATGTCTTCGAGGCTTGCATGGGGCCATCATCTGGCCCTAAAAATCGCCCTTTTCAAGAGGCTCCAGAATCGTTGGCCTATCGTTTTACCACAGCCGACCACAGCCCCTGACAACGACCTCTCTGTCATCCGACGAAGAAGCTCACCGCCATGAGATGCTCGGTCACTTGAAAAAAGTCTGCTTGACTGTGGGAATCATCCACCCCCGAAGACTCAAGAGATCATCCTGCTCAGCGTGGCCTACCTAGAGGAAGTCCCCTACATCCTTCCGTGCTCCTGGTGCTTACCACATGGCCAGATGGATAGCCAAAGGGCCCTCTACGCCGTAAAGGGTCATGCTCTTCCATGACCAGCTGGAGATGAGCAGGCGGGAGTTTGGGGGGGATCCGTCGAGTTGCGTTCTTTGTGACCATGGTCTACGCGAAATACTGGAATGAGGCAATGATTCCGTCCTACGCAGCCAAGAACGACCTGGGGCTTCATCACTGACGTGAAGAGGATCTGCGATCGGTCGCGGAACGTGCCATGCCCGGGGCCTCTCTGGTACCTTTCGAGAACCTGATCGGACTGACCATCTGCGATGACCGATCAGCCCGGAGCAGAAGGCGGAGATGGTAGAAGGGATGAAGCGTCTTTTGACGACCAAGAATCCACGGCGCCCCGAGTCGAAGACACCAATCAAACTCAACAGGCCGCTTTCCGCCTTCTGCTCAGTGCGGTCGATGCAGGTCTTGAAAGTCTATAGGAGGCCAGCAACCGACCTTCCTTGAGCTGAGTCCTGAAACATGGAACACGGATTCGTGTTTCAAGTGGGGCGAAGAAGCGGGCTGGTGTCCTGAAGGTCACGAAAGACCTCGCAGAACGAAGAAAAGCCCTCATTCAACGCTCCTCGGCAACCGGGGGCGAAGGACGAACGGCAAACCCAGTTCCTCTTGAAGCTTGCCCGCCTCCACACGAAAGCTGTCCTAAAAAAACTAAGGCGGAACTCAAGAAGAAGGTGTTTTAAGTAGGAATAAATAACTAAATATACCTAACAGATATTTCACATGCGTTTCCCTGTAACCTAGGCTTTCTGAACACGATAGAGTGATCAGATCCAGATAATGGGTCGAATCTTAGAGGAGCTATCATAACGTTCGTTTTGCGCGACCATTAAATATTGCCCAATTTTCACGAAAATTTGGTGGAATCACTTTCATTTGACAAGGAATCAGAGCAGCATTTTGCTGGACTTGATATCATTATTTGATTTTCTACTAATACAAGCCTGGGACACCCTAATATATATATATATTAGGGTATATATATATAATATATAGGGTATATATATAAAAATATATAATATATATATATATATATATATATATATTAATATTATATATATATACATATATAAAATATATATATATATATATTATAATATATATATATATATATATATATATATATTTATATATATAAATTTTATATATTATATAAAATATATATATATATTTATATATATATATATAATATATTATATTATATATATAATATATATATTATTTTATATATATTTTATATATAATATATATATAATTATATATTTTATATATATTTATATATTTCAGTATATATATGATATATATAATATAATTATACAGTTTTATATATTATATATCTTTTTATAATATATATATATATATATATATATATGTATATATATATATATATATATATATATATATATATATATATATATATATTATATATATTATATATATAAAAATATATATATTAATATTATATATATATATATATATATATATATATTATATATATTTATATATATATATACATATGTATATATATCATAATTTTATAATTTTAATATTATATATATATATATATATATATATATATATATACACACACAACGCGCCAAAACATTGTTCGCGACATCATAACACAGCGGGTTCCATACGGGAATTCAGAAAAAGTACTCTATGGCAGCCTACTGACTTCCGAGACAGATATCTTTCACCTTGGCAAACTTGTTTAAGGCACGGGCAGTCCCTCAAGACCGTTGAGGAATGTTCAGATGCCACTTGTCAATTATAGACGAAGCATTTAAAAAGTATCGCCTTCTTCCCGCGAGTAATTTGAACAGCCGCGCATGGTATCACTATCATTGTTTTCATAATGAGTGGCAAAAAAAAGACCTAACAAAAGAGCAAATTAAAGTTATTGTATCTCTACACAAGGCAGCGAGGCCAGTGGAAGAAATATCAAGGATTGTGGATGTTACGAGGAGATGTGTGCATAAGTGGGTGGAAAGTTTTCCCGGGGGGTTGCATCGTCGCGACAGCCGCGACACCATAAACAGTATAAGTTGGCCAGGGCGGGGTGTAAAACATCAGCAAGCACCCCAAATATCATGAAACGTCAAGTGGATGCCCATCCTCAATTAAGAGCAAGAAAATATTGCGATATGACTTTTTCTGGTGTCGCGGCTGTCGCGACGATGCAACCCACCGTGAAACTTTTCCCCCCCCCCTTAGCACACATCTCCTCGTAACATCCACAATCCTTGATATTTTTTTCCACTGGCCTCTCTGCCTTGTGTAGAGATACAATAAATTTAATTTGCTCTTTTGTTAGGTCTTCCTTGCCACTCATTATGAAAATAATGATAGTCATACCAATGCGCGCCTGTTCAAATTACTCGCGGGAAGGAAGGCGATACTTTTTTAAATGCTTCGTCTATAATTGACAAGTGGCTCTGAACATTCCTCAAACGGTCTTGATGGACTGCCCGTGCTTTAAACAAGCTGCCATATGTAAGATTTATCTCTCGCGGAAGTCAGTAGGCTGCCATAGAGTACATTTTTTGAATTCCCGTATGGAAGCGCGTGTTATGATGTCGCGAACAATGCTTTGGCGCGCTGTTATATATTATATATATTTTATATATATATATATATATAATATAAAATATAAAATATATATATATATATATAATTTTATATTATTATATATATATATATATATATATATATATATATATACATAGTATATATATATATATATTTATTTTACAGTATATAAATAAATATATATATTTCAGTATATATAAATATATATATATTATATATTATATTATTTTATATATATTTATATATTATTATTTTATATATATACTATATACGTATAATATATACATCTTATATATATACTTTTTATATAATATATATATATATAATTATTTATATATTATATGTTAGAGAGAGAGGGAGAGAGGAAAAGAGAGAGAGAGAGAAGAGAGAGGAGAAAAGGGGAGAGGAGGGGAAAGGAGAGAGAGAGAGAGAGGGGAGGAGAGGAGAGAGAGAGAGAGAGAGAGAGAGAGAGAGATATTTACATAATGGACAAGCCATCCTCGTGCCGCACGCCAGCAGCACGAAAAATTCTTTTCTCTTTAAGGGTTCTCCCCTGACGGGCACAAGCTAGCCCGTGGCCCTCCCTTGCTGGAGGCCCGATAGAATAAAAAAAAAATGTACATAAAAAAATAAAATAGCTATATCTATATATATATATATATATATATAATTATATATATATAAAATATATATATATATTATATATATTAATATATATAGATAGATAGATAGATATATAGATAGGTAGATATATAAATATATATATAAAAATATATATATAATATAAATATATATATTATATATATATATAATTAAAATATATATAAATATAATATATATATTTATATATAAAATATATATATAATATATATATATATATATATATAATATATTATTATATTTATATATATACATTTTTTTACATCCCCAAAGGACTGGCCAAAGGCACAACAAAAGAGGTAAAAACAAAGCCCGCTTAGTTGCCAGTCCCTATAAAAAAAACAGTTTAAAAGATAAAAACTGGGGGAGGGGGGGCCAATTTATTTCGGGAGGTTTTGTCACTCTTCTCCTGAAAAAAGTATGTCTTTTAGGAAGGTGAAAAATAGAAAACAGGAAGAGAGTTTCAGAGCTTACTAGTGAAGGGATTTAGAGAGTAAAGATACTGATTAAACTCTTGCATTAGGAAAGGGACAGAATAGGGATGAGCATAAGTAGAGTCATGTGCCAGCGAGGGCCACGGGAGTGGGGAGGCCCTGCAGTTAGCAAGTTTAGAAGAGCAGTGAGCATGAAAATAACGGTAGAAGATAGCAAAGAAGCAACATTGCGGCGGTGATTCAAGATTAAAGACAAGTCAGTCAGAGAAGGGGAGTTGATGAAACGAAAAGCTTTTGACTCAACCCTGTTCAAGATAGCTGCATGAGTGGATCCTCCCCAAACATGTGAGGCATACTCCATACATGCGCGGATAAGGCCCCTGTAGAGGGCAAGCAACTTGGAGGGAGAACAAAAAGGACGCAGTCGCCACAGGACACCTAACTTCTTAGAAGCTGCTTTAGCAAGAGATGAGATGTGAGATTTCCAGTTCTGATTTTTAGTAAAGGATAGTCCAAGAATGTTCATTGTAGAAGAAGGAGATACTTGAGTGTCATTGAAGAAGAGGGGATAGTTATCTGGTAGGTTTTGTCGAGTAGATAAGTGAAGAAATTGGGTTTTTGAGGCATTGAACAAAACAAGGTTTGCTTTGCCCCAATCAGAAATTATGGTAAGATCAAAAGTTAGGCGCTCGGTGGCATCTCTCTGTGAATCACTTAGTTCCTTTTGACAGGGGCGTATTTAAAATTTTGAAACATTGGGGGCTTAGGCCAGCCAAGAGATATTTTTTATTTTTCTGGATAATTTTCAATATATTGATGAGTATAATTTATACAATTAATGTGCCAGTTGCAGGAAGGTCTCGTCGTGTGCCCTATAGGGTCCCGCCGTGGAAATGTCCGACTGCACAGGTTCAAGAACAGCGTTTTTTTCACCCCCATCGGCATCGTGTACCCCATCGGGAAAAAATCGTCGGGCGGCAACCCCCTACCGATGAGATGGTCGATGAGCACCATATATTATTAAATACTTCCATTGAATATCACTAATCAATATATTAAATATGTGACACATTTCTGAGGAAGTATCAACGCAGTTACTAAGCCAAAAAGGCAGCTAATTTATAATTTTCAGCTGCCGTTAACTCAAGACAAGCGGATGTCCGCGCCACCTATTGGCATCGGCGGGTGATATCGGGCGGGCGGGGGGGCGGGCGGGCGGGCGGGAGGGCAAAGTCCATCCACCCGTCACGACGACACGTTACCCATCTACTTACCTGTGTCTTCCTGAAGAAAGACTGATAAAACTACCACGCCTGTGAACGAAATCATAGGACATCACTAGTTCCTCAACGGTTCATCGAACCCCTAAAGACCGGTTCCCACTATCCCGCTTGTAGGGCCGCCGTACAAAAACAATGACGTCACAATGACGTCATAACAAAGTCTACCGCACCGCCGTACCGCTATACGGCTTGCCGTACAAAGTAAATTCAAGTCATCTCTCCCGCTCGGCGGTGTCCGCTCGAGCGGAGTTCCCAAAACTGTGCCCAGTTACCACAAATACCAACTAAGCGGTGATGATGGAGACGTCATTGTTGTTGTACGGCAACCGTACAAGCGGGTTTAGTGGGAACCAGCCTTAAACAACACCAAAAACCCGCTCGGTATTCCCGCAGGGATACAAGTGAGCAGCACTTTATCTATGATTGAATGTATGTGTTTAATACTTTAATGCAGTTACCATTTCGAAATGATAAGTAATTGGCTAAACATTTCTGACTAAAATCATCTAAGAAACGAAATTAATGAAAAAACCATGAAAAGGGAAAAAGAGAGAGAGAGAGAGAGAGAGAGAGAAAAGAGAGAGAAAAGGAGAGAGAGGGGAGAGAGGAAGAGAGAGGAGAGAGAGAGACTGGGGCTGACCCTTACATCCCCTGCGAGAGTGGTGATCACCCCACGACTGTCGCTCACGTAAATCAGGTCCTCCAAAACCGTCATCTCATGGGGTCGTCGATGGCAAGTGAATCTCGCTCCAGAGAAAACCCAGGCGATGCTCATCTCCCGACGACAACGTCCTCCTGATACTCCCATCCCTACCATCTTACTGGGTGGGAGGCCGGTGCCCCTGCAGACGTCCATCTCTATACTTGGGGTGGAAGTGAATAGCGTCCTGACCTTCACCGACCCACATCCGAACCATTGCAAGAAAAGCCGCCTGGAAACTTAGCTGTGTCCGGCGTGTCTCACACCTTCTTGACTCCCAAGGGATCGCCACCTTATATGCAGCTCAAGTCCGCTCCCTTATGGAGTACGCCCCTCTCACTTGGTCTTCCTGCCCCCCTTCGTACCTGAGCCTTCTTGACAAGGTACAGGCCCGATCCCAACGGTTAATACGTCTGAAGGCTCTGCAGGACCAGCTTCTCCCTCCTCTGCAACCCTTGCACCCAGCGTCGCAAACGTAGCAGGTCTGTGCGTCGTTTACAAGACACACAAGCAGCATGTCCCGCACCTGGCTGCTCTCCGACAGCCCTGGGCAAGACCACACGGCCACACCACACAAAACTGCTGCTACCAGGGACCATCAACGATCGTCCCTTTTGCCAGGACGGAGACCTCTCTGCGTTCCTCCTTCCGCGCTACACAAGAATGTGGAACCGCATGGTACAGCAGACACAGCTTCACTCTACCTCGTCACTCCAGACCTTCAAGAGTGCTTGTGAACGCTTGGATAAAGCAGCCAATAGTATAAGTACCTACCTGTAAACCGTAAAACCCTGCTTAAGTTCAACTATGTCTATATATATATATTAGTAGTAGTAAAAATAAAATGTAAAATTAGAATAGTAACACATGTACATTTAAAATTCATTTAGTAGTGAAATAGTGAATTAGAGAAATATAATTTAGAATAGTAACCCATGTATGTATGTTAAGCTAGGAATAATCTACACATTCCTAAAGTTTAAAGATAGTCTCAGTAGTCCAGCTGAAGCTCCTGACTGTAAAAACCTATAAGAATAAAGGTAAAAAAAAAAAAAAAAAAAAAAAGAGAGAGAGAGAGAGAGAGAGAGGAGAGAGAGAGAGAGGAAAAGAGAGAGAGAGAAGAGAGGGAGAGAAGAAAAGAGAGAGAGAGAGAGAGACGAGAGAGGAGAGGGAGAGAGAGAGAGAGAGAGGGGGGGAGGCGGAGGCTCAACTGGAACGCATCGTAGCTTATCATGGTAATCAAATAACCAACCTCAGAAATTTTGAAATCTTTCGTACCGCCTCTTTCTATTGAAAAAGTATTGCTAATACAAGTATTAGTTTATTTTATGTTATAGATAACAATAATTTATGATAGAAATGACAGGAATGAATTTCTTTATAGTAATAAATATTATCATTCTATTTATCGCACGGGTTGGTACACTCGCTCTCGACGTCGGAAACTTTATGCCGATGGGGGCTCTACGGCCGTCCTAAAACTTTACACGTCGGCATCCAAACCCCAGCACGCCGTGTATAGATGGAAAACGTCCAATTCTGAAACGGGGCCCTTTTAGTAAAGATGTGAGACACCGTGCTCCCCAAAAAAGGTTTTTCGGTCATTTTTAGGAAACTTTCGAAACATGAAATTTAAAAAATTTTAGATGGGGTTCAACTTCGTTTTTTTTTTTTATTTTCAACAGTAGAAAAAAACCCCTAAAAAAATTGCCCTTTGGGCGTGATGAAGCAGTCTTATGTTGTATATTCCCAAATGTTTTTTTTGGGGGGGGGTTTTTAGAGAGCTGTTTTTGTTGTTAAGGTGTTGGGAATTTAATATTCTTTTTTTCTATTTTATTCTTGGCGACACGGGAAAGGGAAACACCACCACACACCCCGGTTTTGCCGTAGAGAGGCAAGGAGCAGATGCGGGCGAGAGCGTAGCGTCGTGTTTGAAAAAAAGATATGCCGCTTGCTTGACAGGGTTACGTAAGGAAATTTTCCCCAAATGCCTTACGAAAATTAAGAGTAAAGCAAGTAGAAGAGCTGGGCCCACATCGCTCGGTCACGCCCCTCGAGTGCCCCCAATCTCGAAAGACACCCAACTAACAACTGGAGTTGGGAACACCCCAAAGACCTTGAAAAAAGGAAAAACATATTTACAATTATACATGCAATTGGAAAAGGCGTTACTAAGTCCCAAGCTATGCAAATAAAGGGGAAAAAAATTTTCATCGTATAACACTGGTCGCCCCAAAAAATGGTTTGATTTCTTTGTGTGGGGGTTGGAAAGCTTTTTTCGCGCTGATTTCAAAAGGGCCCTTGTTTTTCCCTCTACCCGTACAGTTTTTGAAATTTCAGCTTTTTAAATTTTTAATAGTATTATAATTATATACGTATATAAAATTATAAATTACCCCAAACAACCCCCCCTTACTTTAATATATATTACTGTATTAAATTTGGGGTGCCTGCGGCTTTTTAGGACCTAATGTACATATAGGGAAAAAAATTACTTAAATTATTTTACTTTCACGTTGTAGCGTCCAGAATAACCCTTCAGTTGGGACTGAATCCCCTTGTATCGGGTTTCCATGGTGGAATGTCCGGGTGGAACGTTCCCCCCCTCATCACACCACCCAAAGTTCTTTGGGAAAGAAATAAGATGTGAAGGGAAAAAAAGTGGATTTTGAGTGACATCGAGCCCCAAGCGCATGGTAACTTTTAACATGTCATTTACAATTCCTAAATTTCGATGCTCGAAACCATTCCCTGGGTATTTCTTAAAACACCCAAAAAAGCTTTTCCAAGCAGTTTTTCCCCAGGGCTTTTAGGCTCTTTACAAAGCATCATCTTTGGTAGTTGCAAATTGGGGCCCCATTGAAAACACCTCCTTATTTTTGGCTTCAGATACAGTGGTTCCAAACTTTGCTAAAAATACTAAAAGCCCACCCACCATTTGATCCATCCCCTTCACAAAATGTTTCATTAAATTTTCGATGCAATGGGGAAATACACCTTTTCACTGCAAAAAGAGGTTTGTACTACGTTGAACCTCCAGGTGAGCGTCGGCGTGCGGGCCCTTTCCCTTTTGTTTGTAATGTTTGCTGCCCGCTTAGAGCCCACAAACAAAAAAAAACCCCATGGCTAGTTTTACCTAATGGAGCCTAGAAGCAAGGAGTTTACCTTCAGGTCCCCACACAGATTCCATGATGTTTTTAAATTATAACAGCAGAAAAACAAAGTCTTCATGTTTCATAATTTTTCACTCATTTCATGGCCATGCGAAATTGGGGAACACTCGGGGGGTTTATTTCCTTTTGCGAAGAACGGCCTTTACGTTTTTTTTTCCTGAATTATAAAACGCCGCCACTCATCTTATCTAAGTTGAACTCACAAAGTTTCCATGAGTGGTCAACACAAAGCAGTAAAGAGTTTGGGTTTCCATCTTGAAGAAGCTTGAAAGTTTTTTATGTCTACGACAAAACGTGGTGATGAAACCCTTGTAGAAAATTTCCATTCCTGGCGAGATCCAAGGACTTCATTTTTCCCTTGGGTAGATTGGGTCCCTAGCAAGGTATGTAGCATTTCCGACTGATAAATTTTTGGGTTTTCTTTTGTCTGCCTTTCTTAAAAGTCGATCCGGGATTATCCCCTCGTTCGAATCAGATCACTTTAGCACTTGCAATTGGAAACATTTGAAATGGGAGATCAGGACCATGGGCAAGGCCTGATGGCAAAAGGGTAGTCGGGTACCTGTTTTTTAGCCGTTTTTTTACTGAATACCCTTTGATGTTATGAGGCAGAAGTAGCAGTCAGTACTGTATCCTTTTGTTCACCCAAACCATTGGGATGCCGAACCCATCCTGAGGCCTTTGCCACGCACCTTCATCAAGTGGTTCACACAGGGGTTTAAAGCTACGTGAGGGGCCCACTTTTTTCTTTTACACCTATACGGCACTTGAAGTAAAGCAGATAAGTGCTTTAACATTCTTTTAAGAAGGTTTTTCAGACTGTCAGGGGGGAAAAATTCCACATATGTAACAAAAACTGTCCGATGATCCCCACAGTTACGGCCTCCATCACAGTCCGGTACAAGGTACTATATACGGTAAAAAACTAAAATTAGGACTCCCTAAATCCAAAAAACATCATATCTGTAAAGAAAAATAAAAGTTTAAAACAATGTCAATTTGCTGTACAAACAGTAGGGAAAAAATTAAACACAGCCTGCAACCCCCCGCCAATTTCGCCCCGCGCACACCCTCCCCTGCTCCTGCACAAACCACATGACCAAAAAAAAACTGCATGCCCCTAAAAAAGGCTTTGAAAAGAAAGATTAGGAGTTTAAAATGAAAAAATTGGGGTAAACCTTTTCGCAGATTTTACCCCCTATTTTTTCATGAATTTCGTCTGGTTCTAAAATGGGCCTTTTAAGAGTTTAAAGAAATCAAGTTTGAGTTCAGCAGGTCGATTTACCTATAATCAGCTTCATTTAGTCCCAAAAACCCTATTTTTCGATTTTTTTTTTTGTCGACCAGGGTTTTAAAGAATCCTATGCTTGAATCACTAAATTTGATCTACTATTATCCTAAAAAAATTATCGAATTAAATAAAGATCAATGATTACAGCTACGAAGGTATAAGGATGGCAGGAGACTGATATGTGGGAAAAAGGGGAGGTTGGAACAGAGCTGTGGGTAGTGAAATTTGGATCGCTGGAAAGAATTAGGATCTTTACAGTCAAGACCCGAGGAAAAATTCTTTAAGGGAATCCGATGTGATATTCTCTCAGCGAAGTCTGTGAATTAAGCAACTTGACCTTGTTTTCCCTGGCCCCTTTCTAAAGACCCCGGGAAAGGGACCACCAAATTTTGGGTTTTGTTTGGGCTTTTTAAACATCCAAAGGGGGTAGACAATATCACCTATTCAAGTGTTAAGTTTAAAACTGACTTTTTAGATAGAGAAAACATATCAATTTAGATAGGGCAAGTGATTTCTGAAATAGCTGGTTATGGTTGGAAGGTGTAAACCTTAGTATTTAAAAGTCGTCCAAATTGTAGACAGGTCTTGGAGGTTTTTTGATAGCAGATCATAAGGAAGATTTTTGTGAGCAAACAGTAGTAGTGAGGGGTCTCAGATATAGACTTATGATGGTGGGAGTTGAGAGAAGTCATGACTTGAGGAGTATATGTGTCCCAAAGAGGTTGAGTCAGGGATGAGAGAAGTAAGGTGTTGAGAATTTTCGGTTGTTATATTACCAAACTTTAGCACTGGCCTGTAGGGAGTACTTACATTTAGTGATGTTAACAGTTTTGGGATAGGAGGGGGGGGGGCACTTTGGTTAACAATTTTCCCATTTTCTACAAAAGAACCGTAGGGGGAGTGAAAGGAACATGAAAAAATGATCCCCAGAACGCACGTGCCCACAGTTTGTGTGACTTTTTAGGGGTTGGTGCAAGAATTGAAAAGATGAAAATTTATTAACAACAACCATTAAATATTGATTACCACGTTCTGTGAGGGGAAAATCTTTAAAAGATCAATGGCAAGTGTATCCCAAGGTTGAAGGTACCGGATAATGGAATGGGAACATGGGCATGAATCTCCTTGGTTTTTTGCACAAGTTGGCATAAGTCAAAATAGGCATGGATTCTTTCTGATGTTTAGCCCGAAATAAATTTAGTTAGCAATTGTAAAAAAATGATTTCCTTTAAGTTTCACTTTCATCTTTAGGATGTGAAGCATGAGGAGGTCATGAATAGTTTTGAGCACAGACTGGAAAGAGGTTTGGGGAATGACAACTGAGGGATAGACAAAGGGGGCTCTTTTTTGCCTGTGATGGGGGTTGTTTTGTAAGCAATTGGTTTTGGGAGAATAGGTGTGAAAGAGAGGGAAACCCGAGGAGGTTAAAGCATCACCTGTTTCAAGGTGTAAATTATTTTTTGACACGGTGGAAGAGTGCGTTGGGGTGAATGATCCCATAGAAAATGTAAAAAGGTGGGATGGTTTTGTTTGACATACATGGAAACTTACGGGACAGGGCGTCGGCTGCTTCTTTTTTAGCCGCCCCCTTGATGTTAGCAAATCTGGCATGAAATCTGGAGGTAAGAAAACCAACGAGCCATGCGGCCCGTAGGTCTTTGCCTTAAGGGAATAAAAAAAAAAAAAGGTTTTGATCAGTGAGGCTTGAGTTTTATCCCCGAAAAAGATAGGGGAACTTTTTCAATGACCCAAAAGATGTTTTGTGCTTCGGGTTGGGTCCCGCGTAGTTCTTCTCTGCCTTGTTGAATAGACGTGAGAGTACGCGATGGGGCAGTTTTCTAGGTTTACCTTTGTGTTCCCGCATTAAAACAGTAGCGAGACCGGGGGATAACTGGCATGGGTATTGAGGATTGAGGACTTAGAGTAGTCAGGGTACCAAAGGACGGGCGTAGAAGTGAGGCCCCTGAAGACAGCGAAGGCTTTTTTCCTGACTCTCCACCGTGGGAAAGGGACATCTTTTTTAAAACTGAGGGAAAGGGGGAGATGCGATGTCGGCGTAATTTTTTTTGAAACGGGCCATGTATGACCTAGGCCTATGAAAATGCGCACTTGCTCGCGTAGGTAACTAGGTACTGCGTTACAGGCTGACTTTTTCTTGTGACGCTGAATACCCCAGCTTGAGAGATGGAACATTTTTTTCCTTGCGCGTAAAAGGCTTTTTTGGGGTTTGAGTTTAGGCCCCCGTCCTGAAGACGAATGAAAACTCTTCGAGTTTTTGAAAATTTTTCTGAAATGATTTTTTAAAAGACGATTAAATCGTCAAGGTAAAAGGGAAAATGTATTACCCCCTCAGTCCTGTGAAAATTGAGTTGATTAGTCGCTGGGAAAGTGGATGGTAAACCGCCGGCACATTGGCTGCGACAGTATTGGGTAGTGTCCTGAGGGGGTAGAGAAGGCAGTGTACTTTCACCTGCTGGGTTCAAGGTCGACTTGCCAAAGCCTGAGCAAAATCTAGCGTGGAAAAAACTGAGTTGTGATCCCCTAATTTTGAAAAGGTTTTCCCTCGGGGCCCAGGCATGGGTAGCGGGGGGAACCCAGGGGGTTTTTTTGGTCTCTGAAATCAAAACTGGACCCCCATTAAACCTGATCTTTTAGGAAAAGAGGGAACATAGGGCTTTTGGGAAAGGATTTGCCATATTTGTCGAAAACCACTTTCCCTTCACATGTGGGAAAAAACGTTGTCGACAACCCACGTTTGCTATGGGGCAGCGATAGGGGGTATTTAGACGGGTTTGGGGCTTCTCCAGAGCTAAATCTTGGAGTAAACGACCCCGGGTTTTTCCCAAGCTTTCGCCAGGGAGAGAAACAATCTACGGATTCCGACAAAAATTGAGAAAGGGGTCGTTTTGGGGTGAGTCTGGGTAGTTTTGGGGTTTTTTAAAAATGTATTTTAAGGCCCAAGCAAAGCGGGAAAGCTGATTGCTTTTGGAAATTGAGTAAAATTGCAGGGGGGGGGTTTCCTGGAGTCTTCTATGACTTTAAAATCAGGGGGTTGCTAAGAATGAGCAAATACGTGTGCCCAACTGAGAGTGACTGGTGATTTGGGTGACGTTCACCACTTTAAAATGTTTGACTTGCCAGACCCTTGAGTCTCAGACGCTGAAGGCCAGCGAGACCCGAATGGGTGACGGACTCTAAAAAGAAAAAGGGCACCCTCCCCTTTGACTAGCCCCTGACGCGAATGTCGACTAGCGTTTCATAAAAATTGGAGCAGCTCAGCGTTGGGGCCAACGACTAGTGACCCTTCCCTTTACTGGGTCCTTTTTTAAAACCCTTTTGAAGTGGGGGTTCTTTGGGAGTGCAGGGGCGTATACCAAAGCGTCATAATACAAACCCATGAATTTTCTTTTGCTTACGTCCCCTTTAAAAGAAGGCGGGGAATGGGGGCGACGAAAGAGCTCGGAAGTAAAGTATTGCTGTTTAGGGGTTTTTCAATTGGGGGAGTTGAAATAGGGGACACTTTACAAAAAGATTCTCAGCAGGGATGCATGTGTTTTCAGAGGTTTTTTACTGGGGTCTAGGAGGGGGTCCGTTATTTATGAGGAAAGTGCAGTAGGGGCATGTCCCGGGGAAAAACCTTAATTGAGGTAACCCCCTGGATGAAAAGCTCATGCCCAAAAATTCAATGGGGTCGGGGTAGAGGTCAAATTCCTTCATTCAATAAATTTGAGTTTTTATGTTCAGTGAGAAGGGGGACGGGCCCCTGAGAGCGTCAAACGGAATTGGGGGATCTTTTTTGCTTATAGAAAAATCAGTCCCGATCGGTGGGAAGTCTGGACATAATAAGTGTCAAAATTTAAACTTTTCCTAGGGGAGAAAATCTTTTCCCCTCTATAGCGACAAAGTTTTCAAATCAGTTTGGGTTTTATAATTACTAGCCTAGGAGGGCGCACAGTGGGGTATTTTTTTCAAAACAACTCCCGGTCTGATGTTGACGGAAACACCCGTTTTTTTGAACAATTTGATAAAGTGTTAAAATTTACTTTAGCTTCCCAGAGTCATTGGGGTTCCCCGAAAATTTTAAAATTTTTTTACAAAAGGGGGGTGGGTTAGTGTGGGGATGGGGGTCCCTTTCTGAGTTTCAAGGGGTTTTCTTTTTTCCCTGCGGAAAGTTAGTGAACAACGTGCCGTTTGGAAGTGAGGAGGATTTGTTAGTTAGTATCATTTTGTTGCAGCCCCCCCGCTTCGCAACATCATGCAACGCAAGTTAAGAAAGAAGACATTAAAGATGATAGGAGAAAATAAATAAAATGAGAAATGGGAGAGAAGAAATAAATGAGGAAGAAGAGGAGAAGGAAATAATTATGGTTTAGAGGAAAAAGGCAAACGGGAAAAGTTGCTTATGTAAACAGAGGAGGAAGAGAAAACCAGATGTAGGGACTCAGGAACCCAGATGTTAAGGGGATCGGCCGTTTTCTGTGGGAGTTTGTTCATTTATTGAGCTACGGTTATGATATGTATACCATGAGCTAGAGACACCATGTACAACAATTGTAGACCAAGAAACATAATTTGTGGCTTTTATATTTTTCACATTATACTTTTTTTTATTTTTTGGTGTTTTTGAAATGCTATCTACTCCTATGATAATTAGCCTACACCAATGAAATAAATATGGTACAAGAACTTTGTTCAGAACATCAAAGTTACGGTGGGATAACTGAGTAAAAATGTATGGTTTGCAGGATATGAATTTTCAAATTTTCAATCCCATTTTTACCACTCAAACACACACAAAAAAATCTGACAAATTTTTCCTCTGTCAGATATGAAGAAAAGCAAAATCCTTACTTTATTGTATCATGTTTGGGGCATATTGTGTATTTTTTTTTTCATTAAAAATTGCCCCAAAAACAAATAAAGGAGATAAAATTTAAATTTTAAAAAAAAAATCATTTTTTTTGAATACGGGTTTTTAAAAAGGTTTTTAAATACCTGTGAAAAAGAAACAGTAAATGTATAATGGAAATTACATTTTTTTTATGAGCTTATCATATAAAAAAAAGTTTTATTTACATTAAAATCATAAATTTTCCCATGTTTTTGGTATACAATCTTTTCCCAAAGTTTTTCAGGTTTCCGGTCCCCTCCTCCCCTCAGATGGGGCAGGGTATTTCCCCACTAAGAGGGGAATATCGGGTTTTGCCCAAGCTCTCATTTTTGGGCCAAATTTTTTTTTTTTTTTTTTTTTTGCTTAAAGAAACCTCCTTTGGCTTTCCCAAATTTAAATGGGTGGGGTTGATTTTGGGTTGTTTTTTTTTTTCTTTTTTTTTTTTTCCCTTCTATTTATACTACGAAGATCCCAAAATGTTCACTTTCCCGATAATTATAATTTTTTCAAAAAATTTTTTTTAAAAAAGGGGTGGACAAAAATAGCTGAAAAATAGGGGGGGGGGGGTTTTTCCATAAAAAAACACCCCATATAAAAAAAAACTGGGGGGGGCAAATTTTTGAAAAAATTTGGTTTTTAAAGATACTCAAAGGGTGTACGAAGCTGGGGGAAAAAAAAAATAAAAATTTTTTTAAAAAATTCCCCGTTTTTTTGGGTCTTTTTTTCTCCCCGGCCGATCCCCTTAAAGGAAAAGAAAAAAGGCAAATTTAAACCTAACAAAAAGTGACCAGCCCAATTTATAAACATGGGGGGTCAAAAAAACGGAAACAGATGTGGGTTTTTTTAGGCCCAAAAAAGGCAGTAGAAAAAGGGGAAACGGGGTGGGGGGGGCGGGGTTTTAAAAGTGTTTCTCGGAAATTTAAAGATAGGGAAAAGGTAAACCCACCTTAAAGGGGGCAGGACTAGAAAAAAGGGAAGCCAATTTTAAATGTTCAATATTGTGTGGGAATAGGGGGAGTTTAAAAAAAGGGGTTAAGCCTATGGAAACGGGAAAAGGGGGTGCCCTAGAATAAAAAAACCCAATGGGAAAAATTATGAAGCTTTTGATGTCTATTTAAAGTACAAGACCAACTTCCTAATATAGAGAATATTTTTGTAAAGGAGACTGAAAATTTTCCCAAATCCCTTTAAAAAGAAAGATTGCCAATGGCGAATTTTGGTGAGGAACCGCAAAAAGGGGGGGCCGGGGGGGGGCCCTTTTTGGCAGCTTCCCTTTTTTTCCCTTTTTAACTCGGGGCACTTTTAAAAAGGGCCCGGGCTTCTTACCGCCTTTGGCCCGTTTGGCCCAAACCCGTAAAAAAGCCGGGGGAAAGCGAGCCCGGGGGCCCCGCTTCTCACCTTTCTAAACGGCTTCTTTTACTTTAAACAAAAGGTGACGTTAGAATAAACAAAAAAAACGTGGCGGTTTTTTGCGGGGGGGGGAAAATCTTAGCATTTGGGGAAATCCTGAAAGACCCCTCCATTCTCATCGTTTTTCCCCAACAAATTTTACAGTTTAAAATTTGCTGCTCCGGGTACACGTTACAGGCAACATCGAGTCACTAGCTTCCCATGAGAACACTTCACAAGTATCATATTGATAAATAATACATGACAAATAACTTACTCTGCTGTTCGTTTGAGCCCGTCATGGTGGCAAGGTTGGTAGAGCGTAGTTCGCAATGTGCAGCTTCCCTGTGCATTCGTCAGCGGTTCGAGTCCGCCATAGTTCACTGCTGCCGTGAGCGCTTGTATAGTCAATAACTTGTAGTTGGTACTGCAAAGTGTCTAGATAGGATAAAATCTTATCTTATCTGACTGTTTTTGACGTGGATAATTTAAGC
This sequence comes from Chionoecetes opilio, assembly GCA_016584305.1. NCBI lineage: Eukaryota > Metazoa > Arthropoda > Malacostraca > Decapoda > Majidae > Chionoecetes > Chionoecetes opilio. The sequence continues at coordinate 273,815 of JACEEZ010019237.1, read as the reverse complement.
TTTTGAGTAACTATTATTACTTGTAAGTGTTCTCATGGGAAGCTAGTGACTCGATGTTGCCTGTAACATGTATCAGGGCAGCAGTTAACCTGTAAAACCAGTGAAATAAGAGCGATGAATGGAGGTTTACAGGATTTCGCGCCTTGACAATATTTTGCAAAACAGCGGGACAGGCGGAGCTTGTAATAGAGTGAATATCGTCGTAGAAATTATGTAATTACAGATAACAGGACACAAGTAAACACACAGATGTACATTCAAAAGCATGGACTTACCTTAAGACCACGTATAAGAATATACAAGGTACCGTAGCTAACACTATAGTCGCCAGTCAATTGCTACTGCACTAATGTCGCCAGGCACAATATATTACGAATTTTAGCGTCCCTACAGACTTTGATGTGCCACTGAAGACATGTAGTGTGATGTACATAATATAAACTACTGTGGATGCGTCTTCAGTGGCACATACAAATCAGTAGTGATGCTAAAATTCGTAATATATTGTGCCTGGCGACATTACTGCAGTGGGAAGTGACTGGCGACTATAGTGTTATCTACGGTAGAGCAGTGATAGGTATATATTGTGGAAATGGCTAGCATTGCGTTTAATTCAGTATGTTTATGAGAGAAGATGTGGTTGGATATGAGTTGAAGATGACAATTCGTCATTGTGTTCACCTTTTTTTTGCATTAAATCAATCAATCAATCGTCATTGTGTGGTTGTTTTGTTTACAGCTATCAGCTGTGTTCGCCGAGCGGGCGAGCCCCGACAAGAAGCTGGCAACTGTCAGCCGTTCTGGCGAGGCACGCAAGCGAGAGAGAAGCCGGCAAGAAGCCGGCTTCTTAAGGCTTCCTCACCAAAATTCGCCTTATATAAGAATTAACAGAGAGGAAACTGTACTCACAGCAGGGCTCCCAGTGACGGTACGAAAGTCCCATTTTGATACTTTTTGCCGGTACCGGTACGTTTTTACGACGCTAGACTAAAATGATACGAAATTGACATTGAGGAATACAATTTATACTTTTTTATCATTTTAGTAAATTTTTTTTATATTTTTATCGTATTATCGATGCGTCCAGGGTAATATGAAAAAATTGAAATAAAAGGCCCGCTATAGATTCATAATTTTTTTTTACCTCGAATTATTGTTTTTTATTTATGTGATCCCGTGAAACCCTGGACCCGAGGACGCAAAAAGCGGATGGGGCAATGCGCAGTACGCATGGTGCACCGAGTCCAAGACGCCATTACGGAGGGGGACAAAAGGACTTTGCTCACCCAACATTGTAATTTTTTGTTATTTTTATCTGTACTATTATTTGTTTGAAGACAAACATGTTATAATGTGGACTTTCTCGTGACAGTGCGTGGTGCAAGGAAGGAAGTGTAAGCCTACGTAACAGTTATTTTGTAAAGTTCAGTTACTGCGTCATAGAAGCGAGGTTATCGTAGTGACACAGGTTTATATGTACAACAAATATGCTTATTGTTTTTTCAACCTAAATCAACTGGGGAATCGATGAGCCAATATTAGGGTTGTATTCATGGCACGTAGACTCAGACAGAACACAAAACATGCTCAGTAATGGCCGGGAGAATGAACTGGCTACATTTTTGGCCATTCAGAGTATGTCGGTTAATTGGGTCACATTTTTGGCCACACGGAGCTTTTCTTGATTCGCATCTAATGGCGAATAAATGGACAACTATTTCTTATTATTAAAAAACGCCATACGTTGTAGACTATAATGCTATAGGGCGGGCCCCGTATTTTTTTTTCAGATAATAGAAAAAAGACGATGACGCGGGGGCCATACGCAGTCCCGCCTTCCCGACAATATTGGTTTCTAGGAGTGGGTTTCTTTGATCATATGTGTGTTGGCGAAATATCTTTGCTCGTTTCATTGGTAATTCTTAAGGAGAGGACCGCATTACCTACTTCCGCAACAACTTTTCAAACCTAAACTACCCCGGCCTAACCTTTGGGTCTCTAACCCAATCTTTGAGCCTTACCTAACCGGAGAGTTGCTTCCCTTGGGAAAGTCCCCCTTTTACTTAACCTTACCCAACCGCGGGAAATGCGCCCTTCTGGAACCCCCCTGAACTCTAATGATAACATAATGATAATGATAAAAAAATAATAATGCTAACAAACAATTATAATAGTAATAAAAAGATAATCGTAATAATAATAATAATAATAAAAATAAAAATAATAATGAAAATAATAAAACATATTTGTAAAGATATTTTCAGTCTCTCTTGCAAGATTATAAAAATAGGGAGTTCTCTCAAAGTGTTTTTTCGTAATAATTACTTGGAACTCTCTCTCTCTTCTCTCTCTCTCTCTTCTCTTCTTCTTCTCTCTCTCTCTCTCTCTCTCTCCTTCCCCTTCTCTCTTCCCTCTCTCTCTCCTCCCCTCTCCTCTCTCTCTCTCCTCTCCTCTCTCTCTCTCTCCTCCCCTCTCCTCTCTCTCTCCTCTCTTTTTCTCTCTCTCTCTCTCTTCTCTCTCCCCCCTTCCCCCCTTCTCCTCTCTCTCTCTCTCTCTCCTTCCTTTTCTCTCTTCTTCCCCGGGGTCCCTCTGTTAACAACAATCATGCTGCAGCAGACTGTAGACACCTTCTCGCTCCCCGGCGTAAAATGTTGTCTTAAATTTTAATTTTGATTTTTCAAGGATTTCTAATATTTAGTAATTTTTCATTATAAAATATATCTTTTAAAAAAACAGTAATGGGTACTTTTTTTTTTTACTTGTTTTTTGCTTCGGTATTTTTTTAAAAGTTTTGAGCGTTTGGGAATGGTACGTTTTTTTTTCCCCCTGGGGAAAATGACGACAGGTGTCCCGCAGCAGTAAGGAAGGACCTTCACCCGCGCTCCCCCCTCCCCCTACCTTGTTGCAGACGACCATCTCGCCCTTCATAGGCTTCCCTTTAGCTTGCTCTGACTCTAGCCCTGTTATAGGGGGGTTGCTGCTCTGTCGGGGGCGAGGGGGACTAATTCAGAAGCTGTTGGGGGCCCGGGGACCGCTGTTCCCCTACGCACCCCTACGTGGGTGCCGCCCGGGCCCCCCTTTTTTTTTACGTTTTTGGGTTGTTTTTCGGTTTGTTGTGTCGTTGTTGAGGTTTTGTCCAGGAGTTGGCCGTGCCCCTTTGGGTCTGTCCCCCTCCCCAAAGGGTTGCTGTTTTGTCAAGGGGGTTGCAGGGGGGGGGAGATTAGGGGGTCTGGCGGGGCGGCACTTGAGCACCGGGACGCTGCCCGCCCAGGGCCCGCCTTGTGGGCTTTTCCTTTTTTAAGGGTTAAAGGTTGCCGTGTTGTTGGGAATCGTCTGGGTTTTGTCTTCAAAGTGATTGCCTACTTACGGTCAATAAAAGTCGGTCTTAGGCCCTTTTCACCTAGCGGTTTGAACCGCGCGGCTAAAACCCGGGGCGGTTCAATTTACAATGAATTTTAAGGAGGCGTTCCACAAACCGCGCAGTTTTTCCTCCCCTCGCGGTTCCCGCGGGGTCGGGTCACCTTCCACCGGGGCCNTTTTTTGGGAAGGAAAGGAAAGGGGAAGGGAAATCTTTTCTTATGTCTTATGTCTTTTAACTTTATTTCTCGCGACCTTTTTATAGTTTTCCGTATTTTTTTGTGTTCTTATTTACTTTAAATTTTGTTTTGATGGGAAGTGCCCTTTTGCCTAAAAAATTTAGGGAAAGGGAAAGTGACATAAATTTCACTTCCTGTAAAGTTTGTTGAAAAAGGGATATTATGCTCCCCGCCCCCCCATTTTAATTTTCCCCCTGCATCCCTAATATCCCCTTTAAAACCGCCATTACCCCAACAAAAATAAACAAAATACTGCTTGTTAAGATTTCCTATTCTGGAAACTCCACCTACTTAAAACCATTACCCCAAAAAACATCAAGAAAATTTTTTTAAAATCCCCCTTTCATCCCCATCCTTTAAAATTATCCAACCTTTTTTTAAAAGCTCCCCTATTGACTCCGCCTCTACCGGGCTACGGGCCCCTTTCCCAAATCTTTTCCCCCCCTATTTGTGAACCAGTTTTTCCCTATTTCTTTTTTTTAATCAAACAAGAGAGGGGGAAAACCAATTATTATAGGCCCTACCTCAAACAGCTGCCCCTAAACCCGGGGCCTTTTTGGGGTTTGGGCCCTTTCGGCGAGCCGCCGAGGGAAGTCCACCACACTCTGAAGAGTAAAGGGATGGAGTGGGTTCAGGGCAGGGGTCAATGACCAGGGCAGGGGTCAATAACCGGTCAGATAATTATTAATAAGAATACACACACACACAGTCTCACACACACACACACACACACACACAACACAAAAAACACACACCCCCCAACCACAAAACCCCCCGCCCACCCCGCGCTTGCGCGCCAACACAAACCCCACACACCCCACCCCAAAAACAAAAACACACAAAACCCAGGGTTTTAAATGTTTGGGTTTCTTGGGGGCCAAAATTTTTGGGTTTTTTTTTTTGTTTTTTTTTTTTGGAAATTTGGGCGTATCAGAAAATGGGCGGGATGGGGGCGGCTTTTTGGTATCAGGCGGGGAGAGGGTTTGGTGGGTTTGTGGTTGTGTTGTGGTGGGGGAAGGCGTGGGGGGGGTTTGGGGGTGGGGGGCGGTGGGGTGGTTGTGGTGGAGGCAGTGGATGTATCGGTAGTGGTGGTGGAACACAGGTTGCATGATAACGGGCACACGCTTGTCATGTAGGTCGGGTTGGAGTCGCAGGAACCCAAACCGGCCAGTCTGGTGCACCTTGAGTCACCATCGGTACAGCCTGTTGCAGGAAAGACTAC
>JACEEZ010019237.1:231497-258997 GCA_016584305.1 Chionoecetes opilio | reverse complement strand
AGAAAGTGACAGAGACATGGACTAAATACTACTATAAAAAAAAGACTTTTTGTCGTCTCTTTTTTTTCCATTGTCCAGTTCTTTGTGATGTGAAAAAAAGAAAAAAAAAAAGAAAAAAAAACATACGCTACAAGCAAGAAAAAAACCGTGAAAAAATGCAGAAAAGTCACGGGGAAATGAAGGTAGTTTTCCATCTCGACTGAATAATAAAAGACATTTAATCATAGTCCAACAGAAGTATTAATGTCCACGACTTCCTATATAAAAAAAAACAGCCAACCGAGAGAGAGAGAGAGAGAGAGAGAGAGAGAGAGAGAGAGAGAGAGAGAGAGAGAGAGAGAGAGAGAGAGAGAGAGAGCAATATCCCGTTATATCTGCAGTTACGGCGCTCCAGTTAGGAAGTATAATCAGGAAATGTTCAAACCTCAATAGATCTTTTTTTAGTAACACTTAGGTGCTTCAGGGAGAGGCAAGGGTACTGTGTGGCAATACTGGGTGACGACTACCTACTGAATGAATCACAGATATTTAGAGAGACACTTGAGTAGAGAAGGACGCAGACATTCGGAGAGCCGGACATACAGATACATGGTATACTGGAAGGTAGATTTAGGGGCAGACAGGCAGACAAAACGATAGGCAGAGACAATGACAAGAAGGAAAGAATAGAGGGAGGGTAGGAGGGAAGAAAGGGAAGGAAGGGAAGGAAAGGAAGGAAGGAAGGAAGGAAGGGAGGAAGGAAGGAAGGGAGGAAGGGAGGGAAGGAAGGGAGGGATGGAAGTAAGGGAAGGAGGGAAGGAAGGAAGGAAGGAAGGAGGAGGGAAGGAAGGAAGGGAAGGAAGGAAGGAAGGAAGGGAGGAGGGAGGGATGGAAGAAGGAAAGGAAGGAAGGAAGGTGGGAATTAAGGGAGGTAGGATGAGAGGAGAGAGGGAGGGAAGACATGGAAAAGTGGAGGAAGATATTAAAGATTTTTAGGCAATAACAGAGAAGCAGACAGACAGACAGACAGACAGACAGGCAGGCAGACAGACAGACAGACAGACTCTCATGGACGGTGGAGCGGATGAAGAAGGCTACTGTTGGCGTCTCACAATCACCGCCAGAAGTCTAAACAACAGATAAGTGACTGCTTTGGTGTCGCCATCTCATGACATCATCAGCAGGTGCGTTGAAAAGACGGACAAAAACATCAATTCATATTTCAACATTTCTCAGTCTGTGATATAAGATAATGACAAACAACGCCGTAAAAGGAGTTTCAAATAGCTCAATGTGTGTATAATTTGAAGCAGGATTATTCATTTGTACTTATTATTTATTATTGAGTATTATTGAGTATATTTATTATTTATTATCGTGTGCTTGACTTTCAAATCTTCAACGGTCTCATAAATTTAATGGATGCCAACCTTTCTTTTTTTTTTTTTACATCACAAAGGACTGACCAAGAGCAACAAAAAAAAAAAGAGAAAAAAAAGGCCCGCTTAGTTGTCAATCTCTATATAGAAAACAGTAAGCAAATAACCTAACTTAACCTGCAAAACATAACTCATACATTATAATTCGTCACACCGTCATCTCTTATTTCATCTTCCTCATGACGACAGATCCTCAGCCAGCACATTTTTTTACATACTATGATTCCAGCATACTTTAGTGGCAGCCAGATAACTACTTTTAAAATTATAATATACTCATTTGCAATAATCACTCCTTTGCTGATCGCCATATTTTCTCTCTTAGTTCAAATTTCAAAACATGATCACTACCGTTACGAAGTTGTCTTACAGTTCTTGGGGATCGCGCTTGGGTTCTGTCCAAGGATAGTATATGGAGGTATAGTCTCTCTCTCTCTCTCTCTCTCTCTCTCTCTCTCTCTCTCTCTCTCTCTCTCTCTCCTCTCTCTCTCTCTCTCTCTCTCTCTCTCTCTCTCTCTTTTAATTGCTATTTATATAATTTATGTGATAATTATCATTGCTCTCGTTATCAGTACTATTATGTATGAGTACTGTTATGGTATATGAATGCTTGTTTGTGTATATTCTTGAATATACTTTTTAAATTTATTTAATTTAATTGATGAAATTAAGTAGTATTTTTTCAGTAGGGCATATTAATTTTTTTATTTATTTTTGTTTTTCATATGTAAATTAGCATTAGGCCGTCATACACGCTACATCTGCTGACCTCTTATAATAGCATAAACTCCATAAAAGAGTTACGACTCAATGGACAAAGGCTTTGACATTTTCTCTACATGTATAATAACTTGTGTAACATTAAGGCCAATAAAATATCAATCAATCAATCTCTCTCTCCTCTCTCTCTCTCTCTCTCCTTCTCTCTCTCTCTCTCTCTCTCTCTCTCCTCTCTCTCTCTCTCTCTTCTCTCTCTCTCTCTCTCTCTCTCTCTCTCTCTCTCTCTCCTCGCTCGCTCGTCGCTCGCTCGCTCGCTCGCTCGCTCCTCTCTCTCCTCTCTCTCTCTCTCCTCTCTCTCATCTCTCTCTCTCTCTCTCTCTCTCTCTCTCTCTCTCTCTCTCTCTCTCTCTCTCTCTCTCTCTCTCTCTCTCTCTCTCTCTCTCTCTCTCTCTCTCTCTCTCTCTTTATTGACAGCGAGCTTCGCTCGCTGTCGTTTACCGTAAGACCCGTGGAACCAAGTTTCCGCCAAAAAGTGTATAACTACTCCTAAGTATTGTCGGATTGAGCTGAAATTTGACATGCAAGTAGTGCTGTCAAAATCAATGGGGGTCGTCGGAAGAATTTTTTTGCGTAAAACAAGCCCTAAATGAGTAATTAGCATAAACTACTCCTAATTATTGTCGGATTGAGCTGACATTCGACATCCAAGTAGTGCTGTCAAAAGCAATGGGGGTCTGTATATCAAACTTTTTGCATAGAACAAGCCCTTAATGAGTAATTCACGTAATGAGTTAATTGGCTGGAACGTGGCTCGCTGTCACGTTCCAGCCGCAAGAACTGAGCCAAAAGCAAAGGGGCCAGAGGCTGGACGTCTATACTTGATATATATTATCCTTGGTTCTGTCTGCCTGTGCTCTTCGTAGCCAAACCACCGAATCAAAACCGCGAAAACGCATAAAACTCAAATCAAGACAAATGGTGACTCGCCAAAACACGTCTATCACCTCAGCTAATCTTATCATCATTGTCACTATCACCGAGAGAAACTTACACAAACAATTAAAAAGAAACGTCGTCGAAAAAATGATGTTGAAAAAAATGTAAAAAAAAGGTGTCCATATTAATCTGCATACTATTTAATCCAGTTGTCCATTCCTCCCAGCTCAGGATCCGTGGCCCTTCATGTCCAGGCTGACACATCCTTCTCCTTCACCCCTATTATCCTGCCTCCGTTGGTCCTCACCATCCTCTGCCAGCCTCCCTAACACCCTGCAAGCACCCCCCTGCCAGCCTCCCTGACACCCTGCAAGCACCCCCCTGCCAGCCTCCCTAACACCCTGCAACCACCCCCCTGCCAGCCTCCCTAACACCCTGCAACCACCCCCCTGCCAGCCTCCCTAACACCCTGCAACCACCCCCCTGCCAGCCTCCCTAACACCCTGCAACCCCCCCTGCCAGCCTCCCTAACACCCTGCAACCACCCCCCTGCCAGCCTCCCTAACACCCTGCAACCACCCCCTGCCAGCCTCCCTAACACCCTGCAACCACCAACCCTGCCAGCCTCCCTAACACCCTGCAACCACCCCCTGCCAGCTTCCCTAACACCCTGCAACCACCCTGCCAGCCTCCCTAACACCCTGCAACCACCCCCCTGCCAGCTTCCCTAACACCCTGCAACCACCCCCCTGCCAGCCTCCCTAACACCCTGCAACCACACCCCTGCCAGCCTCCCTAACACCCTGCAACCACCCCCCTGCCAACCTCCCTAACACCCTGCAACCCCCCCCCCTGCCAGCCTCCCTAACACCCTGCAACCACCCCCTGCCAGCCTCCCTAACACCCTGCAACCACCCCTCTGCCAGCCTCCCTAACACCCTGCAACCACCCCCCTGCCAGCCTCCCTAACACCCTGCAACCATCCCCCTGCCAGCCTCCCTAACACCCTGCAACCACACCCCTGCCAGCTTCCCTAACACCCTGCAACCACCCTGCCAGCCTCCCTAACACCCTGCAACCACCCCCCTGCCAGCTTCCCTAACACCCTGCAACCACCCCCCTGCCAGCCTCCCTAACACCCTGCAACCACACCCCTGCCAGCCTCCCTAACACCCTGCAACCACCCCCCTGCCAACCTCCCTAACACCCTGCAACCACCCCCCTGCCAGCCTCCCTAACACCCTGCAACCACCCCCCTGCCAGCCTCCCTAACACCCTGCAACCACCCCCCTGCCAGCCTCCCTAACACCCTGCAACCACCCCCCTGCCAGCCTCCCTAACACCCTGCAACTACCCCCCTGCCAGCCTCCCTAACACCCTGCAACCACCCCCCTGCCAGCCTCCCTAACACCCTGCAACCACCCCCCTGCCAGCCTCCCTAACACCCTGCAACCACCCCCCTGCCAGCCTCCCTAACACCCTGCAACCACACCCCTGCCAGCCTCCCTAACACCCTGCAACCACCCCCTGCCAGCCTCCCTAACACCCTGCAACCACCCCCCTGCCAGCCTCCCTAACACCCTGCAACCACCCCCCTGCCAGCCTCCCTAACACCCTGCAACCACCCTGCCAGCCTCCCTGACACCACTGCAACCACCCCCCTGTCAGCCTCCCTAACACCTTGCAACCACCCTCCTGCCAGCCTCCCTAACACCCTGCAACCACCCCCTGCCAGCCTCCCTGACACCCTGCAACCACCCCCCTGCCAGCCTCCCTAACACCCTGCAACCACCCCCCTGCCAGCCTCCCTAACACCCTGCAACCACCCCCCTGCCAGCCTCCCTAACACCCTGCAACCACCCCCCTGCCAGCATCCCTAACACTCTGCAACCATCCCCCTGCCAGCCTCCCTAGCACCCTGCAACCACCCCCCTGCCAGCATCCCTAACACCCTGCAACCATCCTGCCAGCCTCCCTGACACCCTGCAACCACCCCCCTGCCAGCCTCCCTAACACCCTGCAACCAGCCCCCTGCCAGCCTCCCTAACACCCTGCAACCACCCCCTGCCAGCCTCCCTAACACCCTGCAACCACCCCCCTGCCAGCCTCCCACTCATACCCACACCCTGCAACCACCCCCCTGCCAGCCTCCCTAACACCCTGCAACCACCCCCCTGCCAGCCTCCCTAACACCCTGCAACCACCCCCCTGCCAGCCTCCCTAACACCCTGCAACCACCCCCCTGCCAGCCTCCCTAACACCCTGCAACCACCCCCCTGCCAGCATCCCTAACACCCTGCAACCACCCTGCCAGCCTCCCTGACACCCTGCAACCACACCCGTCCTATCTCATTCTACTCTGGGAATCCCTGTGTGCTCATTCTTCGAGGTGTGTGTGTGTGTGTGTGCGTGTGTGTGTGTGTGTGTGTGTGTGTGTACGTATGTGTGTGTGTGTGTGTACGTATGTGTGTGTGTGTGTGTGTGTGTGTGTGTGTGTGTGTGTGTGTGTATAATCTGTTACTTTTTCATATTGCCGCCTTTACGCTAGCAGGAACAGATGCCATGCGGTGTATCGAAGCGTAACATGACTTGTATTAGACCAGCAAGGTGCCGAGGAAGCCATGCCGAGCAGCCGGTACTCAGGGAATGGAGGTGATGGAGCAGACATGTATATAACGTACGAAAAAAAATAGAAGAAAAAAAACAACAAGAAAAGAAACATGAAAAAACAACAAGAAAGCAAAAAAAAAACGTGAAAAAACAACAAGAAAGCAAGAAAAAAACGTGAAAAAACAACAAGAAAGCAAGAAATAAACGTGAAAAAACAACAAGAAAGCAAGAAAAAAACATGAAAAAGCAACAAGAAAGCAAGAAAAAAACATGAAAAAACAACAAGAAAGCAAATACAAGATATACTCATAGCTTATAGCCATCTATGTCATATACTAACTTGAAGGAAATCATGTTTGAATGTCAATTGGCGACACATATTTTCCTACTCGCATAAATTGCGGTCAATCTTTTCCGGGACGCCACCTCAGCGTGATGGGACTTCAATGGGCGTTACGGCGGCGCCAGGTCCGGGAGGCTCCATGACGCAACGCCTCGATCCCTCCCGCCCCTCGCTCCTCCTCCACACTGTGTTGCGTGAGGCTGAGAGGCGTCTTGGGTCCCGTAGGATGCCCCCTTGGCCAACCACCTGCCTCACGCCCCGCCCCTCAGGTCAAATAAGGCGATGAGGAGCGTGCGCCAATCAGCAGTGGCGGCCGGTGCCCTGATAAGGTGAGGACCCGTGCCCGAGGCGTCACTGTTGCCGAGGTGCAGAATGGCGACGCGCGGCCTGGCGACGCTGGTGGTGGTGGTGGCGGTGGCGGTGATCGGGGCAGAGGCGCTGAGTCCCCCAAAGCAAAACTACTGCAAGAACAGGTGAGTGCCGCGGCGTGAGGGGAGACTCGCCCCCGTGGCCGCCAGTATCGCTGTGCCACATGTAAATATGTTGTGTAGGAATATCATTGAGATAAAAAAATTAAAAAAAGTGGAGGTAGAAGGGCAGACATTAAGCTATGATCAAATTTTGTTGACTGCCACTTAGCCATAATCTTAACTTTCCGGAACCACTTAACCCCTTCACGCCCAGATCTTTCCTTTGCTATAAATAATTGTATGTTGTTAGCCATAAAACTACGAAAAGTCAACTGAATATACCAAATTAGTTAGTTGACAAGAATACTAAACAGGTCATATCTATAAAATATTGCTTATATTCACTAAAAATTGTCTAATAGTACCCAAATTACAATGGAAATTACGTTATGGGTCTCAAGGGGTTAAATGCCGAGACATTAAATCACAATGAAAGTGTCCACGTACAAACACTTGCAGCTGTAGCTACATATGTTTCACTGAGAATGTACTTAATTCAGAGTATCCAAACCAGCCTTCTTTTAATTTTCCCAAAACCAGCCTCGTTAGGATGATGTCGGTGTGTCATCCAGAACGGCGGCCTCGCTATTGAGTACACATTCTACAGAGGAAATCCTGATAAATACTCACTGCTTTCCTTACCTATTACTCTTCACGCAATTAAAAGATCCACCACATGAAAACATCGCGGCAGAGGCAGTCACTCAGTATATATAGAGTCCCACTTCTCGACCTGATACGCGAGGGCCAGGCAGACTTGGTGTGTGTGTGTGTGTGTGTGTGTGTGTGTGTGTGTGTGTGTGTGTGTGTGTGTGTGTGTGTGTGTGTGTGTGTGTGTGTGTGTGTGTGTCTGTGTGTGTGTGTGTGTGTGTGTGTGTGTGTGTGTGTGTGTGTGTACTTATGTGTGACACGTATGGACATAATTTATTCATGTCTCTTTTCGTCTAGGGTCAATAGGTCAATAGTTTCATAGTAAAATGATAAAAAACAAATCAAGCCAAAATTGTGTGTGTGTGTGTGTGACTGTGTGTGTGTGTGTATGTGTGTGTGTGGTGTGTGTGTGTGTGTGTGTGTGTGTGTGTGTGTGTGTATTCATCTAGTTGTATTCATCTAGTTGTATTTTACAGGGCCAGAGCAATGCTCGTGTGGCCCCGTCTCCATATCAACATTCTTATCATTCATCCTTAGTGCTTTGTGTTGGCCGAAGCCAGCACCCCAGAGAGCAGGTCATAAACCCCGGCTAACATTCGGTACCCATTCACTGCTGGGTGGACAGGGGCTCGGGTTTTAAGGAAACAACCCATCTGTTTCCGCTCCGCCCGGGGATCGAACCCGGGACTTCTCGGTTGTGAACCGAGCGTGCTTCCTCTACATCACGGAGTACCCTAGTGTGTAGTGTGTAGCTAGTACCTTAGCGGAGTACACCACGGAGTGTGTGTATGTGTGTGTGTGTGTATGCGTGTGTGTGTGTGTGTGTGTGTGTGTGTGTGTGTGTGTGTGTGTGTGTGTGTGTGTGTGTGTGTGTGTGTGTGTGTGTGTGTGTGTGTGTGTGTGATGACAACAGCAATGATGAAGGCGTCTGAGGAAGCTTTCCCTAGTCGTGGGTGTTGTCGGGGCCGCCCACACAGGATCCTCACCACTAGATGCGTACGTAAAGATATATTGATTCACACGCTCCGGAAGCCGAAAACATGCCTGATCTAAATAGTTGATACTTATTTAGATCTATTATTTACTTCTACTTACTATTACTTATACTACTTAGATCATGAAAATAGCCTAAATCTGCGCCCGAAAATAGATGTTTCTAAGCTAATTTGCGAGACAGATTGAAACGTATCACCGCGAGCCTGGAGAATACGCTTTTAAAATCTTTGTTGCTGCTTTACTATTACTAAGTGTTACCTATTCATCGCAACATTAATAATTATTGCTGCTTGTGGGGAGGTTAGAGTTGCAGGAAGACCTTGATTACCCAATTTTAATTCTCTAGATCACTGCACGACCATTGGATGACAAGGAAGGTGAAGGTAGTCCCGTAACGCCTTAAGGGTCATAATTACAAGCAAACTAAGGCTGCTCGTTGCTCGTTTTTACACCTGTTTCGTAAGGATCATAATTACAAGCAAACTGAGGCTGCTCGTTGCTCGTTTTTACACCTGTTTCTTAAAGATCATAATTACAAGCTAACTAACTATAAAGCTGCTCGTCGCTCGTTTTTACACCTGTTTCTTAAGGATCATAATTACAAGCAAACTAAGGCTGCTACTCGTCGTATTTACCCAAAGTTGAATGCTAACCATGCCAAACACAAACACTCCTTGAACTCCTCCTTCCCAGACATGTAGACGTTTTTTGAGGCTGATAAAAGGATAAAAAAGGAATAATAAGGGAAGGAAGAAGATAATAAAGGAATAATAAGGGAATAATAAAGGAATAAATGAATAAGATAATAAGGGAATAATAAAGGAATAAAATAATAAGAAAGGAATAAAGGAATAAAAAAGGAAGGAGAGATAATAAAGGAATAATAAAGGAAGGAAGATACAGGAATAATAAAGGAAGGAAGAAGATAATAAAGGAAGGAATAGATAAGAAAGGAATAATAAGGGCATAATAAAGCAATAAAAGAATAATAAAGGAATAATAAGGGAATAAAAAAGGAATAAAGGAATAAGGGAACAATAAATGAATAATAAGGGAATAATAAAGGAATAAGGGAACAATAAATGAATAATAAGGGAATAATAAAGGAATAAGGGAACAATAAATGAATAATAAGGGAATAATAAAGGAATAAGGGAACAATAAATGAATAATAAGGGAATAATAAAGGAATAAGGGAACAATAAATGAATAATAAGGGAATAATAAAGGAATAAGGGAACAATAAATGAATAATAAGGGAATAATAAAGGAATAAGGGAACAATAAATGAATAATAAGGGAATAATAAAGGAATAAGGGAACAATAAATGAATAATAAGGGAATAATAAAGGAATAAGGGAACAATAAATGAAATAAGGGAATAATAAAGGAATAAGGGACAATAAATGAATAATAAGGGAATATAAAGGAAGGCAATAAGGGAATAATAAAGGAATAATAAGCTAATAATAAAGGAATAAGGGAACAATAAAGGAATAATAAGGGAATAATAAAGGAATAAGGGAACAATAAAGGAATAATAAGGGAATAATAAAGGAATAAGGAGGATAAAAGGAATCCCGTCAAATACCACTCTTAAGGAATGTAAAGGAGCGCTAAGAGCCATGGTTCCTGTTCCCGAGGTAACGTGATGCCTCCCTCTTGAAAGGCTATTTATTGATGGGGCAATGGGAGAAGGGCGCCTCAGGACCATGCAAGGTAGTGGTAGAGGAAGATAAGGGAGTAAAGAGTCATAGGGTGAGGGAGTAAAGAGTCATAGGAAGGTAAGGGAGTAAAGAGTCATAGGAAGGTAAGGGTGTAAAGAGTCATAGGAAGGTAAGGGAGTAAAGAGTCATAGGAAGGTAAGGGAGTAAAGAGTCATAGGAAGGTAAGGGAGTAAAGAGTCATAGGAAGGTAAGGGAGTAAAGAGTCATAGGAAGGTAAGGGTGTAAAGAGTCATAGGAAGGTGAGGGAGTAAAGAGTCATAGGAAGGTGAGGGAGTAAAGAGTCATAGGAAGGTGAGGGAGTAAAGAGTCATAGGAAGGTGAGGGAGTAAAGAGTCATAGGAAGGTGAGGGTGTTGTGTTAGGCATGTTTTCGCTACCATGTAAAATTTTAACCCCTTCACGCCCAGATCTTTCCTTGGCTATAAAAAATCGTCTGTTGTTAGCCATAAAATAACGAAAAGTAACTGATTATACCAAATTAGTTAGTGAATACTAAACAGGTCATATCTATAAAATATTGCTTATATTCACTCAAAATCATCTAATGGCACCCAAATTACAATGGAAATTACGTTCTGGGCCTCAAGGGGTTATGGCAATGGTAATGGTATATAGAAGAAAATGAGGGCATTGTGTTGAGGCATGTTTAAGCTCCCATGGAAAAGTTTTAGTTTTAAAAGAGGGCGTATATTCGAGATTTGATTTGTTGATTTGTAGCCGTTTGGTGATTTAATTAAGGGCGAGATGTGAGCCATGATTTCGTATAAACTGTGTGAATGTGTGTGTGAAATAACTATATGTCTATCTATCTATCCACCTCTCTCTCTCTCTCTCTCTCTTCTCTCTCTCTCTCTCTCTCTCTCTCTCTCTCTCTCTCTCTCTCTCTCTCTCTCTCTCTCTCTCTCTCTCTCTCTCTCTCTCTCTCTCTCTCTCTCACACACACACACACACACACAAACACACAGACATCCGCCAAGTAAGATATAAACACGCTTATCTATGTCACTATGTTATTATTTCCCGTACAGATGTTTAGGATAGTGTAGGGGGGGTGAGGGGGATAAGGGAGGGATGAGGGGGGATGGGGGGGTAAAGGGATGAGGGGGGATGAGGGGGGGTAAGGGGAATAAGGGAGAGGATGAGGGGGGTATGAGGGAGGGGAGGATAGGTAATAGGTATAGAGGAGGATGGGAAGAAGACGGGAGGAGAAGCGAAGAGAAGAGGAGCGAGGTCAGGGAGAGAAGGAGACGAGATAAGTCTTCCTGTCTAAGTCCTGTCTAAGTCTTGAAAACTTCTCTTCTATCAGACCCCTATATAAGACCCCTTACCATCTCTCAGGCCACCATAATACCCCCATTCCCCCCCCACCACCAACTCTCAGACCCCTATATTCCCCCCCACCATCTCTCTGACCCCTATATAAGAACCCCCCACCATCTCTCAGACCCCTAAATAAGACCCCCCCTACCATCTCTCAGACCCCTATATTCCCCCCACCCCCACATTCTCTCAGACTCCTATATTCCCCCCTTCACCTTCCCTCACCCCCACCAGCCTCCATCCGCTACTTGTGTAATATATACGTGGACACATCCGTTGACCTTATTTCATCATCACCATCACCACCACCACCATCACCACCCCCACCACCACCACCACCACCAATGTCATCATCACTCATAATGCTTACAAAGGAAAATCCAGAAATGTAGCACACAATAAGAAACCAAAAAACAAAAACAGGCAGATATAAATGTATGTATTCATCTATTCATTTGTCTTTCTACTATACCCGTCTTTTCCATCGCTTGTTCTATTTAGTATAACATGTAGCTTAACCTTTTCCTTTCCTCCTGGCCACTATGGCAAGAAGCCCTAATCTAACTTAACCTAACCGTAACCTAACTTAACCTAACCTATCTTAACCTAACCTAACCTTACTTAACCAAAACATAACATAACTTAACCTAACCTAACCTAACTTAACCTAACCGTAACTTTACTTAACCTAGCCTAACTTAACCTAACTTAACTTAACCTAACCTAACCTAACATGTGGCTAAACTCTTCCTTTCCCCCTGACCACTAACAGGAAGCCCTCAGAGTGTTGTCGTGATGGCCGGGACGATGATTGCACGGTGCCCATACGCGACACCTTTTGCTACTGCGACGATTTCTGCATCGACCATGACGAAAGGAAGGGCGTGGACGACGACTGCTGCCCTGATTTCCGCGAGGTGTGTCTCGGGAAGGAAGGGCCGGACCCTCATCGGCCTTACGTGCCGAAGACAGGACCGAAGCCAAGCAGTAAGGATTTAGTGTAATATTTGCATTACTTCTTCAAAGATTATATACACGTCAAGCCTTACCTCTGAAACTCACTCCCACCCACTAATTTTCAAGTCTTACCCCTGAAACTCACTCCCACCCCCTAATTTTTAAGCCTTACCCCTGAAACTCACTCCCACCCCCTAATTTTTAAGCCTTACCCCTGAAACTCATTCCCACCCCCTAATTTTCAAGCCTTACCCCTGAAACTCACTCCCACCCCCTAATTTTCAAGCCTTACCCCTGAAACTCACTCCCACCCCCTAATTTTCAAGCCTTACCCCTGAAACTCACTCCCACCCCTAATTTTCAAGCCTTACCCCTGAAACTCACTCCCACCCCCTAATTTTTAAGCCTTACCCCTGAAACTCACTCCCACCCCCTAATTTTCAAGCCTTACCCTGAAACTCACTCCCACCCCCTAATTTTTAAGCCTTACCCCTGAAACTCACTCCCACCCCCTAATTTTCAAGCCTTACCCCTGAAACTCACTCCCACCCCCTAATTGTTAAGCCTTACCCCTGAGACACGCTCCACTCTCTCCCCTTCCCGCGTGCCCCGCTGTAACAAACTCTGTGCTTCTTTACCTCCACCAGCCGTGTGCATTCACGAAGGCAAAGCACTTCAGAATGGAACCTACACCTTCAACTGCAATAAGTGGTAAGCAGTAGCAACCATGTACACTTATCTTTTCCTACTCTATGAAGGCTTATTTTCTCTTATATATTCTTGGTCTTCCCTTCTTCTTTTTTATATGCTGGTGAACATTCAAATTTATGGTCTAATGGTTTGCAAAAAATGCCTGACCTTCTCTCTCCCTCCCTGCCTTATGTATACCTTGCTTCACCTATTTTTTTGTTTTCACATTCCACTACATTCCATTATTTTTTTTACATTACATTTTTCAATTTGTACATTACATTTTTACATTACACTGTCCACACATCTAGTCCATTAGCTTTTATTTGCTTGAGTACTTAAGTTCATTCCCTCATGTCTGTATATTATGCTGTTGTTGTTGATTTTTCCTGTATGCCTTCGGGTGAGAATAAAATTGTCGTTATTATTGTTATTATTATTAAGCTCCCTCTTCCTCCCTCCGCCGCAGCACTTGTCTTGGCGGACGGATGGATTGTGAGGACGACCAGTGTTTGGTGGACCGTGACTTGATCCGTGAGGTGAACCACGTCAGGATAGGCTGGACAGCCACCAACTACTCCACCTTCTGGGGCAAGAAGGCCAAGGAGGGGATTGCCCAGAGGACCGGCACACTGCTCTCAAACGACAGAGTAAGGCGACATGTAACGCTGGAGCGCATACAAAGCGTCAAAACTAATCCAAGGGTGTCAGCCCTATCAATACGTCAAAAAGCCAATCTTGTGTTGTGCTGTGTTTCTCAGCCTTATTACCACCACGCCCCCTCTAGTAGTATGTCCTTGCCTCCATTCCCCCTTCCTCCACTTCTTTAACCAAGGTGTTTCAAAATAATTCGGAATCAGAAAGAAAAAAATGCTAAAAATGCGTGTTTTTAACGTTTTTACGATGCACATAAATATTCATTAACACCTTGCATATACCCAGCAGATTTAGTTAGAACACGTTTAAAGGCTGCCGCACACCAGAAGCTACGCACTATAATAACCATTTTAAAAACAATAGTAATAGTAATAGAAACAAAATATTGCATAAAAGTCTGGGGGAGAGATAGTTAAACGTGGCAAAACGTCACCGCAGAGTTTTTCAGCCACACTTGCTGCTCCGTACCAACGCGCACCCTTGCAGCGAGCTTCATGTTAAAGCGAAGGCCGAGCTTCAAGTTAAATACTTGACAATTCTTTCCTTTCCTTTCTTGGCTCACGCCCCCCTAAGGTGCCCCCCCCCCCCTCCCCCCAGGCTAAGAACCACTGATGTAACGTGATATGAAGTAAACTGTCTAGTTATCATGCTCGCTGCTTCCTGCTTCCTGTCCTCTTTATCACTGGGACTTGTTTCCTATATCTTGAACATGTCCCAGCTGGCCTCTCTAATCCCCCATCTCCGTGCCACAGACGAGGGCCATGCTACCCATCCTGCTCCACCCCGATCCCCGCCAAATCCCCCGCGATTTCGACGCGCGGCTCAAGGGGGAGTGGCGCGGCCTGATCAGCGGCGTGCGCGACCAGGGGTGGTGCGGCGCGTCCTGGATCTTCTCCACCCTCGATGTCGCCCAAGACCGGTACGCTGCTAAACTACTACTACTACTACTACTACTACTACTACTACTACTACTACTACTACTACTACTACTACTACTATTTATATTACTATTACTACTACTACTACTACTACTACTACTACTATTACTGCTGTTACTACTACTACTGCTACTAACTATTTATGCTACTACTACTACTACTACTACTACTACTCTACTACTACAACTACTATTATTTATACTACTATTACTACTACTACTACTACTACTACTGCTACTACTACTACTGCTACTACTACTATTTATACTACTGCTACTACTACTACTACTACTGCTACTACTACTACTACTACTACTATTTATACTACTATTACTACTACTACTACTACTACTACTACTACTACTACTACTACTACTACTACTACTATTTATACTACTATTGCTACTACTACTACTACTACTGCTACTACTACTACTGCTACTACTACTATTTATACTACTACTACTATACTACTATACTTACTACCTCACTATTATCTACTACTAAGCTACTACTACTACTACTACTACTGCTACTACTACTACTGCTACTACTACTATTTATACTACTACTACTACGACTACTTGTCGCCTCCGTGGTGTAGTGGCTAGCGTGCCTGGCTACGAATCTGCGGGCCCTGGTTCGATCCCGGGCCAGGGCAAGTCGGTGACCAGCTTACCCAGCTGTTCTTCCTTCCTTTCGGGGTTGATAAATAGGTACCTGGGGTAACCTGAGGAAGGTAACTGTGGTAACCCGGGAGTCACACTAGCCCTGTGTCCCGGGGTAACGGGTCCTCACCCACCACAGGCTCTAAGGGCTAATGCCACGGAGATGAGCACCGAATGCCACGCGCAGCTTAGCGTATGCTCCCATCTTTTTACCTTTACTACTACTACTACTACTATTACTACTACTTCCTTTATACTGTTACTGCTATTACCACTGATGTTTTTGCGTGAGGCGTGTGACCACTGTACATACACGTAGCATCTAACAATAAGGTATAGGGAGCATCAGGTCAAGTGTCTTTCTGTGGTGTTGCAGACAAATGATCCTGTCCCGCGGTGCGCCCGTGTCTCTGGCGCCGCAGCAGCTGCTCAGCTGTGCACTCAAGACGGGGGACTGCCGGGGGGGCTACGTGGACCATGCCTGGATGTACTTGAGGAAACTTGGGTGAGTCTTATAATTTTATAGGGTGGTAAATGATTGGAATGGACTCAGTCGTCAGGTGGTCAGTGCGGAGTCAATAGGGAGCTTTAAAAGAAGTGGATAAATTCATGGATGGGGATGACAGGTGGATGTAGGTAGTGTTAAGTAACAGGAACTACCACGTGTAGGTTTCGCGGCCCCTTGTAGCTTCCTTATTTTCTTATGTTCTGATGTGTTTACAGAGTGGTTGAGGAGAGTTGTTACCCGTATGTGAGCGGCGCGTACGGCGGCGTGCCTCCCTGCCAGAGGAGTCCCAGGTTCTCAGCGTGCAAGGTAAGGGATTTGTCGTCGTACACAGACACACACACACACACACACACACACACACACACACACACACACACACACACACATACACATACACACACACACACACACACACACACACACACACACACACACACACACACACACACACACTAAGATGAAAAAAGATCAGAGTGAAAGAAGAATGAACGGAGAATGAATGCGAGTAGAAATGTTACTGTGACATAACAATAGTTCCCCTAAAGTATTGTTTTATACATTTTGAGTGTTGTGAGGAACTGTGGGCAAGGGACGGCCATCCAAGAGGCCTGACGTGATAAGAGCTCCAAACTTCTAATATCTTCTCTTCCTCCCCCCTACGCCTACACTACTTCCTGCTATCCCATCTTGCTATCTTGCAATCATTTCTTTTTTATTTAGTTCGGTTCAGAGTACGTGTGTGTGTGTGTGTGTGTGTGTGTCTGGCAGCGCGCAAACACGTCTAATACCTGACACTGTATTGTTGTTGTTTGTTTCAAGGCCGAGAGAGAGAGTGTGTCCCTTAGCCTTGGTTTGTGTTTCCCTGCAGGTGTTCAAGATGGAGCCAGCGTACCGCATCGCCAACAAGGAAGAAGACATCCAGTGGGAGATCATGACCAACGGGCCCGTGCAGGGTGAGTGTGTGTGTGTGTGTGTGTGTGTGTGTGTGTGTGTGTGTGTGTGTGTGTGTGTGTGTGTGTGTGTGTGTGTGTGTGTGTGTATTCATCAAGTTGTATTTTTACAGGGCCTAAGCTACACCCGTATGGCCCCGTCTCCATATCTACATTTTAATTTTTTATCATTCATCTTTAGTGCTTCCTTAGTGTGTGTGTGTGTGTGTGTGTGTGTGTGTGTGTGTGTGTGTGTGTGTGTGTGTGTGTGTGTGTGTGTGTGTGTGTGTGTGTGTGTGTGTGTGTGTGTGTGTGTGTGTGTGTGTGTGTGTGTGTGTGTGTGTGTGTGTGCAGTAATGATGGAGATAATATTTATTTTGATGTGAACTATCTTGATATACTAAACGTTCATTAATTCAATGTTGCAGCTTTGATGACGGTGCATCGCCACCTGTTCACGTACGGCAGCGGGGTGTACTCTTGCCCTAAGACAGACACACGGTCCACACAGGAGACAGGGATGCACTCCGTCAGGATCCTGGGCTGGGGGGAGGAAACCTTTGGCTACCCGCCCAAGAAGTACTGGGTGAGTAGTGCCAGGGTTCGACTCTTGAGCAGATATAATAGATTGACCTTGAGAGCTAAGTTTTCGTAAAGATTTTTCTGAGTCGAGCTAAGTTTTCGTAAAGATGTTTCTGAGTCTACCACCGACGATAACTATTACATCAAAATTAGAAAGAAAAAAAAAAGTTACACCCCATGCGAGTTTTCGATCAAGTTATGTAGCAACAAATATTATCGTAGTTTCAAAAGTAAGATATTTTTTTACGTTCACTTATTATCTTCTGTTCCTCCCCCCTGCTACTTCCTACTATCCCAACTTGTTATCTTGCAATCTTTTCTTTATGAATCGTTATCGTTATCGCTCCCTAAACTCTCCCCTCGTAACGTCCTCTTCCCCCTAATCTTATGTAGCAAAAGTTATAGCAGTTTCATAGGTAAGACATTTTTTTACGTTCACTAAACTCTCCCCTGGTGCCGTCCTCTTCCCCAGCTGGTGGCCAACTCCTGGGGCACGGAGTGGGGCGAGAACGGCCTCTTCAGGATCCAGCGGGGCAATGACGCCTCGTGCGGCATCGAGGACTTTGTTTTGGCGGTGAGGGGACGGCGAGACCACTGGGCCAAGAAGACTAGCCAATTTGAGTTCCAACGCCGCTGAGTTGCCGAGTAGCCAATGGGCACGACACCGCCACAGAAGCTACAGCGAGGATAGACTAAGCGAGGATGTTCTATACTCTGCTTTTTTTAAAGTCTACTTTTTTTAATCCTGACCCCTTGCTGCTTACTGACTGATATTTGATGCCAGGAGAAGGGAATACTACGCTTCTTCTAAATTTCAATGGTATTTGATCATAGTTTACCATATTATCAGGTAAACATAGGCATAATTTTAAGCATGAGACCTTAAGATAGAATGGGATTTCGCCTCGTTAAAAAAAAATTGACTATAAGTATTACCAGAGCCTAGGGAAGATTTTTAACGCTCTGGATCAGCAAGCTTGATGAGAAATATTATTCATGTCTCTTTGTTACTGTTTTTCTCTTCCTTAAATTGGATGCTTTGTGCTGGACTGTTGCTTGTGGCTCATATTGAATTTAGAACATTAGAACAAGAAAATTAGGAAACTACAAGAGGCCGCGAGACCTACACGTGGTAGTTCCTGTGCAGTAGAATTTGTCCATTTCACTGATTACCTTCGAGGAGCCGCGTGTGTGTCTGCAATAAAACATTACCAATCCGATGTTCTTTTATTGGGGAAATCCAGAAGCGCCTCCCCCGACACGGCAAGGCAAAGGGCGACGAACACTTACCAGATAAATAACCCCTTGAGGCCCAGAACGTAATTTCCATTGTAATTTGGGTACCATGAGACAAATTTAATTTATATAAGCAATATTTAACAGATATGACCTGTTGAGTACCCTTGGCCACTAGCTAATTTGGTATATTAAGTGAATTTTCGTAATTTTATGGCTAACAAGAGACGATTTCATATAACATAGGAAAGGTCTGGGCGTGAAGGAGTTAATCCCAAAATGTAGGTCGTAAAATGAAGACCAGAAACCTATGAATTAAACGCAATTGTCCTTGGTAGTTATAGCATGATATACCAAAATGCAATAAATAAAACACTGGATATTGTTAAGCACATTATCATGAAGAGCAGCTATACATCAGCGGCATGCAGGCATCACACCTTCATGTATAACCCTCCAGACATACATTAACCCCTTGAGGCCCAGAACGTATATTTCCGTTGCAATTTGGCGACCATTTTAGTAGACGATTTTAGTGAATATAGGCTATTTTATATATATCCCTTGTATTGTAACCTTGTCCACTTGCTAATTTGGTATATATAATGATACTTTTCGTAATTTTATGGCTAACATCAGACGATTTTATATATATAGCAAAGGACAGATCTGGGCTTGAAGGGGTTAATTAAACGCGTGCGTGATGACCCTTCGGCACATAGGCATAAAGACGAATATAACATGAATACTGTTCGCTAAACTATACACTTAGGAACACGAAAGTTAAAGCTTTAGTACGTGGCAGTGTTTTGCTTAACCATCTATACTATAGTATTATACCCTACACAGGAAGCAAACCATATCATTACAAATAACTCCAAAAATATGGATCTCAGCCCTTACAATTCATCTACTATACACATTTTTACTTCACTAAATACTATTGTTCATAACTTCCCTTTCAAACCGTCACTGCATACACGACAAAACGATACAATTTATTACGTAATCAGCGGTTTCCATTTAGTTCTTCAAATTTCCCTTCGTAATCATCGTTCCCACATCTCCATTTGTGGGAATAAGAAAATAAAAAAATTCAAACTCAACCCTGAAAAAATATATTACTTCTTCACTAACATTTCGCTTTCCTCATCCTTCTTCAATTTTTTTTAATGAGTTGTTGAGGTAAAGTAAATGAAAAGGAACAAAAGTTTTCATATATTCCTTCTTTTTCATTACATTTCCTTTTTATAGTATCTTTCTTTTCATTGGATTTCTTCTTTATGAATTTTTTTATTAATGTAATATTCCCTTTCTTCCTTCCTTCCCTGCCCCATCTCTCTCTCTCTCTCTCTCTCTCTCTCTTCTCTCTCTCTTCTCTCTCTCTCTCTCTCTCTCTCTCTCTCTCTCTCTCTCTCTCTCTCTCTCTCTCTCTCTCTCTCTCTCTCTCTCTCTCTCTCTCTCTCTCTCTCTCTCTCTCTCTCTCTCTCTCTCTCTCTCTCTCTCTCTCTCTCTCTCTCCACACATTCAACAACTACAAACACAATCACTAGAATCACACATCCTCTCTTCACCATCCCTAATCCTAACTTGTGCTACTTGACACATCGATCAACCCGACTTACTACCATCATCAACACCACAACTATCACTATTCACCGCCACTAATCACTACCCAAACACCGTACACAGATCACCACTATAGCAGAACCTTGGTCTAAATAAGAAAGGTCTACCGACGCGCATGACGTCACACGGAGGAATCTGTCTCTCTCGTTTTCTCTCGCTCGCTCGTCTCTCTCTCCAGATTTCAACGGGAACTAAGTTATTCCTTCACTAGCAGCGCGCTTACTACCACTAGCGTCTTTTGGGTTTGTTCTGGGTTACAATTTCTACTTTTGTTTCCCAACGCCGAAGTTCGAAAATAACAGAATTCGTGATGGACTGAGTACACGTTATACAAAAAAACAGAAATGTATAAAATTGAAATAAGACATCATGATATGATAATGCTACTATTAGTACTGGTAATAATGATAATAATAATAACAATAATGATAATAATAATAAAATAATAATAATAATAATAATAATAATAGATAATGATAATAATAACATCATAATTAACAAGAACCTGCTTAAAAAAAACCCAGCGGAGTCATCATCTCTCACAAGCAGCCATATAACTACACATTGCTTCTAGTGCCATCACAAAGAAAAATAATAACTACATAAAAATAACTACAACAAGGAAAACTAAATAAGAATGAACCAAGGCAGTGACAGAAAGAAAATAGGGACGAAAAACTTACAGAGAGAGAGAGAGAGAGAGAGAGAGAGAGAGAGAGAGAGAGAGAGAGAGAGAGAGAGAGAGAGAGAGAGAGAGAGAGAGAGAAAATCAGACAGGAGTAAACAGAAACCTTGCTGGAGACGCCCTATTAGTGAGAACGTTTCGTGTGGTAGAAGCTGTGGTGGTGTTCCTTCTTGTCGTGGCGAAGTGTGTGGCGAATCCTCCTCCCGCCTGCTCCTGCCCTCCTGTCGTAGTCGTAGAGGCGCGCACGCACAGCCAACACAAAGGTCTCGATGCCTGACTCGTTGTAGCCGCGTCGGATCCTAAAGAGACCTTCCTCGCCCCACTCCGTCCCCCACGAGTTGGCGACGAGCTGAAGGGAGGGAGAGGATGGGCTTAGTAGGTTTTGAGGAGATAATGATGGGTTGTGAGGAGATACTTATGGGTTTTGAGAGATAATGGGAGATAATGATGGGTTTGAAAGGAGATAATCATGGGTTTTGAGAAATAATTGGAGATAATGATGGGTTTAGAGGAGATAATGTTGGGTTTAGAGGAGGTAATGATGGGTTTGATAGAGGTAATGATGGGTTTAATAGAGATACTGATAGGTTTATTGCTAGGGTCAATTAAGTTTGGGAGCTGTCTTGATACTCCTCTTTTAAAGAAAATTAAATCGAAGGAAGGTGGAAAAATGAAGACAGGAAGAGAGTTTCAGAATCTACCAATGAAAGAGATGAATGAGTGAAGATGCTGGTTAACTCTTGCATTAGAAAGATGAACAGAATAGGGATGATAATAGGTAGGAAGTCTTGTACAGTGAGGCCGCGGGAGGGGGGGAGGCATGCAGTTAGTAAGTTCAGAAAAACAATGAGCATGAAAAATAATTATAGTGAGAGTAAGAGACCTGTAAGACTCACCCAGTGTTTGGAGATAATGATGGGTGTAGAAGGTGATAATGATGGGTTTGAGAGATAATGATGGGTGTAGAAGGTGATAATGATGGGTTTGAGAGATAATGATGGGTTAAAAGGTGATAATGATGGGTTTGAGAGATAATGATGGATTTAAAAGGTGATAATGATGAGTTTAAAAGAAGATAATGGGTTTACCAGAGATAATTATGGGTTTGAGGAAATAATTCTGGGTTTAGAGAAGGTAATGATGGGTTTAAAAGAATATAATGAAGGGTTTGAAGGAGAAAAAAAAAGACTGATGGGTTTGAGAGATAATGATGGGTTTTAAAGGTGAAAATTATGGGTTTAAAAGGAGTTAATAATGGGTTTGAAGGGGGAAAGAAGTAAAATAAGAACCTATAAGCCTCACCCAGTATTTGGAAGGTTGCCCCGCGCCGTAAGTCTCCTCGCCCCAGCCCAGGATCCTGACGGAGTGGCTGGCCGTCTGCTCCGGGGCGAGGCTGGTCCCGGCGTACACCCCGCGCCGGTACATGAACAGGTCTCGCTGCACCTTGATCATGGCTGTCCGGGTATAATGTACACGTTACACACACGCAGACACACGTACAAACACACACACACACACACACACACACACACACACACACACACACACACACACACACACACACACACACACACACACACACATAGGAAGACAATGATGGGTTTGAAGGAGATAATGGGCTTAACAGAGATAATGATGAATTTAAAAGGAGATAATGGGCTTAACAGAGATAATGATGAATTTAAAAGGAGATAATGGGCTTAACAGAGATAATGATGAATTTAAAAGGAGATAATGGGCTTAACAGAGATAATGATGGGTTTAAGAGGAGATAATGGGCTTAACAGAGATAATGATGGGTTTAAAAGGAGATACCATATGGGCTTCACAGAGATAATGATGGGTTTAAAAGGAGATACCATATGGGCTTAACAGAGATAATGATGGGTTTAAAAGGAAATAATGGGCTTAACAGAGATAACGATGGATTTAAAAGAGATAAAAAAACCAGATAAAGACGCAAGAGAGAAGAAAAAGAGGCTCACAATTTCAATATTATGCTACACACGAAAAAGAAAAAAAATAGCACTCACTTTTCTATATTTTTTTTCAAACCTTATATTTAACTAACCCCCCAGCAGACACTAACACACCCCTACAGGAGCCACACGCCCCTGGTAGCCTCGCCTCACCTTGCACGGGCCCGTTGGTCATGATCTCCCACTGGATGTCCTCCTCCTTGCCCGAGATGCGGTAAGCTGGCTCCGTCCTGTACAGACCACGCCGCTTGTACACTGCCTGAAGATAGGTGAAAAAAGTGTCATTACCAGCCGTCAAAAGAAGAAATAGTGAGAAAGGAGACATTAAATAGCCTTGATTATTATTATTACAGAAGAGATTGGTGTTTAAGCTGTTGTTGTTTTACCGAAAGAATTATAATGTTTAAGATTAACTGTACGTGGTCTAAGGTGTACGTGGTCATAATTATGTGTGTGCCTATCATGCTGTTTGTAATCTTTGTTATGTCCATTAGGAAGGTTTCGTGCCAGCTGTTATTGCTACTCTGCTGTTTTGGACAAGGAAGCAGCCGCTGGGTTGCTCTGCCCACCTCCAACCCTGCACTTGCACTTCTCACCTCGTCAGCGGCGCAGCGCAGGGTCAACATGTTCCCGCCCCGGGGGATGCGACACTCTGGCACCTTCCCCGTGTTGCCACTCACGTACTTGAAGCAGCCCTCGTTCACCACCCTGCGCCGGGCCAACACACGGGGAGAAAAGTAAGGGAGAGGGAAGTGAGCATAATAAAATGGAAGACTCACCAGATCACAATGAATAGATTAAAGGAGCTACCATAATATAGGGGGAAAGTAAGGTTGAGGGAAAGATAAGTGAGCATGCTAATTGGAAGGGTAACCAGATCACAACGAATAGATTAAAGATACTACCATAATAAAGATAATAATGACAATGATGATTTAAAAAAATGGTTGAATTGTGAAAATGGGAACAAATCAAGACTAGAATAACGAATCATTGAAGTGTTGGTGATGATAATGGTTTTGATGAATATCTATTTATGATTTATATATTATTGATATAATATTTATGATTTGCTATTATCATGACAATAAATAAACTGACCACAGATAATATAAGTAAGTAACAAATATAATAATTAATCATGTTAATGATAACAATGATAATGATGATAAGAGAAAAAAAAACTGGTTGATGTGTAAAAAAAAGAACAAATAAAAACTAAAGCGAAACGATTAATTGAAGTGTTGGTGATGATGATGATGATAAAATTTAATGATTTGTTACTACTACAGTATCATTACAAAAAAACAAAAGATATTACAACCTGACGTATAATCGGTAACAACGCCGATAACAAAACACACCAAGTAAAGAATCAAAACAAGAAACCAAACAACCGCGACGCCAAACAGACCACAACACGACGACGGTTAAGAAAGAAAAAAAAGTGCAAAAAGGCTGAGACGATAAAAAGTTGAACTGCAGCAGACAAAACAATATTACAGCTGCCGCCATCATCACCACCACAGCAACTACCACCACTACCACCTCCACCACCACACCACCACCACCTCCACAGCCACCACCACCACCGTTGCCACTCTAGCCACCACACACACTGGACTTAGCTTGACACCTAAATTATAATGCTCTGGGCGATAAGTCTTTTATCCCTTCACGTGCCCTTTCTGACAGTTTCCCTTCGCGTCTTCGCTTCGCTTCGCGTCTTTGCCTTTAGGGGAGGTGGTCACAGAGTGGTTAGCGTCACCGGGTGGCGTTCTCGAAGACCCGAGTTCGATCTCGAGTGAGACCCATAAATCCACTTAAAATATTTCTGCACCGTCGAGTGGCCTAAGAACACCCACATGCTGCCCATTAACTAACTCTATCTTCGATTGCGAGTGTATCGGAGGACACAGGGGGGCGGCATGAGCCTCTAATCACAGGCGTCATTATAAAAATCCTGCCTGCGCCACCACGGGCGAGGGTCAAACATCACAGCCCCCAAGTGAGCCTCCAGGGCCTACCATCCCACCCCTGGAGGTCATTGCCTACAGGCGCTACAGCCAAGAGTAAAAAAAAAAAAAAAAAAAAAAAAAAAAAAAAAAAAAAAAAACTACCTCCACCATTTCCTTACCCAACTTTCCTGAGGTACTGCCACGCCCGGTCCACATGTCCCCCTTTACACCCACTCTGTCCCCGCCGGTCACAGCTGAGCAGGTGTTGGGGTGACAGGTCGACGCTCTCGTTCCCTTGAGACGCCACGGCAAGCCTGTAGAAGATGACATTGAAGTACCACACCACATCTTCTTCCTCCTTCTGCAGTGTAATTTCCAAACTCATACAAGCTATAATCGCCGCACGTTAAGTTGGCGAAAATGGGAGCCCTTCACTCCACCCTTCCGAATGCACAGGATTGGCTGAGGTGTTGGGTGTTGAGTGAGAATGTCTTACTCCAAGTTCCGCCCTAAAGCCCTAACACCCAACACCTCAGTCAATCCCGTGCGTTCGGAAGAGGGGAGTGAGGGGGCCCAATTTTCGCCAACTTAACGTGCGGCGACTATACATATCTCCTCCCCCTGAGTGTTGTAGCCGTCAAGGTCACTCATAGAGCTATTAGTGACCTTGGTAGCCGTGCCTCACCTGTCCTGCGCCACGCCCAGAGTGGAGAAGGCCCACGAGGCGCCGCACCACCCCTGGTCCCGCACGCCGCTGATCTGCCCGCGCCACTCCCTCTTGTAGCGCGCGTCGAACTGGCTGGGGATGCGGTCGAGCTCGGGTTGCAGCAGGATCGGGTACATCCTCATCGACTGTGCGGGAAACAGAGCCAATGTAGATTATTTACTTTTCTTTAACATCATAAAGGACTAACTAAGGGCAGAAAAAAGGAGTCATCAAGAAGCCTGCTAAATGAAACAGAGCCAATGTAGATAAGTTTCAGGATGGGTTTTTTACATCACAAATGACTAACCAAGGGGTGAAA
Organism: Chionoecetes opilio; assembly: GCA_016584305.1. Lineage (NCBI taxonomy): Eukaryota > Metazoa > Arthropoda > Malacostraca > Decapoda > Majidae > Chionoecetes > Chionoecetes opilio. Next base: position 233,365 of record JACEEZ010019237.1, on the reverse strand, counting down.
AAAAGGAATCAACAAAACGCTCACTAAATGCCAGTCTTCATAATATTATATCAAACAGTGATAGATAAACTCCAAAAAAGGCATTGGGCCAATTTAGTTTATATGTCCTGAGGAGAATTTCAAGTCGTAGGAAGATGGAAAAATAGACTTTATAGGCATAAAGTAGAACGAGAGGCTCCTGTTTTACCCCTTTCCTTGCCTATATTGATAAACGTAAGATCGAGTATCCTGGGAAGTAACATAAGAACATAAGAAAATAAGGAAGCTACAAGAGGCTGTGAAACCTACTTAAGGTAGTTCCTGTAACACAAAAGACATGTTCTCAAGGTTATCAGTGTCTCACCAGCGCCTCAGGGTTCAGCGTCCCGGTCTTCATCACGAGGCCCTCCGAGGCTTTCCGGCCCCAGAACATCGAGTAGTTGGAGGCCGTCCAGCCGTAGGACCGCGGGTTGCCGTTCACCTGACGCATCAACTCCTCGTCCACCAAACACAGGTCGTCTTCGCAGCTGAGTCGTCCGTTCACACACAGGCTGCGACGGAGAGGAGAAGAGAGGAGGTTAGGGAGAAGAGAGGAGAGGAGAGGAGAGGAGAGGAGAGGAGAGGAGAGGAGAGGAGAGGAGAGGAAGGAGAGGAGAGGAGAGGCGAGGAGCTTAGTGGAGACATGGTGTGTGGTGAAGGGAGATAACTTATGGACATAGGGAGAGTCTTATGAACAAGGAGGGGAGGAGGTGGAAGTGCCTGTAAGACATAGTATAAATTATGAGTTCTGAAAAAAGCTGCTTGTTTCTTCAAAGTAGCCGTAACTTTTTTCTAGTTGTATGCAAATTCTCTCTCTCTCTTTCTCTACCCTAACCCATTGACTCATTGCATCACTCACTTCCTGGTTCTCACCGGGCACTTGCACCCCCGACCCTCACTCCCCCGTCCCCCTTAGATACGTCCCCCCTCCTCCCCCTTCCCTTATCTTCACTCTCACTTACATTACCCTAGACACTTACTGATAATTCGAACATGTCCATTAGTAACACATACACACATACACACACACACACACACACACACACACACACACACACACACACACATGATGGATGGCTTGTGTGTGTCTGTGTGTCATTTACTCGCCCATGGCCATTCACCCATGGTCTTGTCCAAGCGAGACAGACTCGCGATCGCCAGCTTCACCCTCCCGGTGCGAGCTTGGAGCTCATTATTACCGATTTTGGGTAATGCTGGGAGACTGTTATGAGGTGATCTCATAAGGTACTTTTATGAGAGAGAGAGAGAGAGAGAGAGAGAGAGAGAGAGAGAGAGAGAGAGAGAGAGAGAGAGAGAGAGAGAGAAGAGGAGAGAGAGAGAGAAGAAGAAAAAAAGAGAAAATGTGTGTTGTAAAGCCTAACACCCCCTCCCCCCTCTCTCTCTCTCTCTCTTGCAACCCTCACCGATTTTCCCCCTCCCCGATCCTTCCGATCCTTCCCCTTCCTCCCTCTCCCTCCCTCCTTCCACCACGCCCTCCCTCCCCCTCCCCCCCAGTATAGGCGCTCCGTGACGAAGGGCGTACTGTACCAGCCTCCTCCACCACCACCACCACCACCACCACCACCACCTCCCTCAGGTAATTATTAATGCCGTCAAGGTGTATACATAGATGGGGTTACACACACACACACACACACACACACACACACACACACACACACACACACACACACACACACACACACACCATCCTATAAAGCTGTAATTCCCAATCTTAACACCACAAAATGACCCCTAAAGACTCTGCTGTAAAATGACGAAACGACTATTTTTAATCGCCCACAAATAAATACGCCAAGAAATAATAACGTCCATAATAATAATAATAA
>JACEEZ010019237.1:213997-226497 GCA_016584305.1 Chionoecetes opilio | reverse complement strand
TCCATCGCAACACTTTAACTTTGAAAAAATTTTTTTACGGAGACGGTATGAAACTTTGCCCGTTTAGTTTTAAACCATTTTTTCTTTTTGTCATTGAGTTGAAGCCAAAAAGGTCCTCTTGAAATGAATAAAACCCTTTTTGGGATTTAAAGGTTTTATCAAGTCCCACGGTTCTAGACCCTTTTAAGGGAAATCATTTTAAGTTTCCCGCAGTCTTTTTCAAAGATGAATTTGCAAGATGGAATTTGTTGGTTTGCCCCTTTTTTTGCACTGTTTCCCAATTGGTTTGATCTTTTACAAAACGGGCGACCAGAATTGAACGGATATTAAAGTGCGGCCTAACCAAGGAGTTAAAATTGTGTCATTATTTCGGAGTTTTATGTTAAAGTTACTTTTTTTAAAACCCCAAACATCATTTTTCCCTTTTTTTACGGGCAGCAGGCAATGCGAACTTTTTTTCAGATCATTACTGATGAGAACCTAGATTTTTTTCCTGCTGTATTCATAAACGATTTATTTCTTTTGATATTTATTTTGGGGTTTATCGTTGCCAAAGCATTATTTTTACATTATCGGGAAATTTAATTTTAAAAGCCCTTTTTCATCCAATCGATAGTTTTTCGAGATCACTTTTATGAGCCCCCGTTTTCTTAGTATAGCTTTACCCCCTAATTGGTGTCATCGCAAATTTTTTTATTTTAGAACAAGTCCGCAGTCCAATCTTGATATATATCAAAAAAGAGTAGGACCAAGACAGCCCCGAGGACCCCCCTTGACATCAACCAATCAGATGCCCACCCTTTTTTCTACCGGGGTTTTCGATTTTAAACCAAACGCCAACCAGAACTAATTGTCTCCTAGGGCCCTGTGCCCCTTAGCTTGGTCAACAGTCGCTTATGAGAAGGAGGAGGAGGAGGAGGAGGAGGAGGAGGAGGAGGTTTACCACGGCGAATGTTTAACTGTTTTTATATTCCCCTTATCTTGCCTTACTACTACTACTACTACTACTACTACTACTACTACTACTTCTACTACTACTACTACTACTACTACTACTACTACTACTGCTACTGCTACTACTACTACTACTACTACTACTACTACTACTACTTCTACTACTACTACTACTACTACTACTACTACTACTACTACTACTACTACTACTTCTACTACTACTATTACTACTGCTACTACTACTTCTACTACTACTACTACTACTACTACTACTACTACTACTACTACTACTACTATATACTACTACTACTACTACTACTACTACTACTACTACTACTACTATATACTACTACTACTACTACTACTACTACTACTACTACTACTACTACTACTACTACTACTACTACTACTACTATACTACTACTACTACTACTACTACTACTACTACTACTACTACTACTGCTACTACTACTACTACTACTACTACTACTACTACTACTACTGCTACTACTACTACTACTACTACTACTACTACTATACTACTACTATACTACTACTACTACTACTGCTACTACTGATGATAATAATAACAGTAATGACAGTTTTTCTCTTTTCTTCTCTCATTCTTTTTTTCGGCTCTCATATTTTTTATCTACAGAAATATTATCCACGAAAATGAGTCACTGAATACACACCATGGGAAAACATTTGCCTGGACGTGTGTGTGTGTGTGTGTTGTGTGTGTGTGTGTGTGTGTGTGGTGTGTGTGGGTGTGTGTGTGGTTGTGTGTGTGGTGTGTGTGTGTGTCTGTGTGTGTTTGGTGTTGTGTGTGTTTGTGTGTGAATCCAAGGTGTGGTGTGTTAGTAGTTGTCTCTGTAGTTGTGTTGTGTGTCGTAGTTGTTCCGTGGTATATCTTATGCTGGTTCTTCGTCACTTTGCATCATCCAAACCAAACAACTATCCGATGGCCAAAGATGTTATGACTAGAGGATGATGGAGATACGGAGAGAGCTTATGTAAGAAGGATGCAGGGAAATTTGTCTTCTAGGGGAGGAGAGAGGAAGAATTAGAGGAATGAAAGACTGAGGTATAGACAGTCACATGAATTTGGAATGAAAAGGTTAGGGAGTAAAAAAACAAAACAAAAAATAATATAAATAAGAAACCATTTTTATTGCAGGTGTCTGTGTGGTGTCTGTATATTTAACTTTGAACCTGAGTTAATTATTTTGTTGTTTAATTTAACTCCTCGGTTTTGGTTATTAATTTATGTATTACTGTAGCAACTGGTTTTTCTATTCCCTCATAAATATAATTACTTTTATCCTTATCGTTTCTATAGCCTCACATCCTAAAACCCCACACCCTCTGCCTCCTCCTTTCCTTCTCTTACTTTCTGTCCTATCTCAATTTCTCCGCCCCCTCTCCTCTTCCTTCCCTACGTTCGTCTCCTGTCTATACTCTTCACCCCCTTCTTACCTCCTTCCTCCTCCCTTCGCTTCTATTCTTCCCGGTCTACTCTCCTCGGCTTCCTTTTTCTTCCTCCTCCTTTCCTTCCTCTTCCTTTCTCCGGTCGTCTCCTATCTCTGCATCCACCTCCTTCATTCTCTCATTCTCGTCTAGCCCTCGCGGATTTCCGTCTCCCCTCCCTCCTTCCCTTCCTGTGTTCTCTCTTATCTCTGAAATCCACCTCCTTCCTTCTCTTCCTTCTCGTCTTCTAAATCCTCCCTCTGCCCCCATCCTCCGAACCCTTCCTTCATTCCCTTATGCGGGGGCCTATCTCCTGTTGCTCTCCGGTTGCCCCTTGCCTCATCGCACAGTTCATGTTGACATTAACCGTCCCTGCACGTGGTGGGAAAGTAAATACTCTCAGTTTCTTGTAAAGTCCCCTTCTACCATCCTTTATGATCTGTCTTGGTATTCTTGTGTTCATGCTTCCTTCTTTCATCCTTCTCTTCCTACTTCTCCTCCTCCATCTCTTCCTCTTCCTTTTTGCATCCTCCTTCTCCTCTTCTCTTCTTCTCTGATTGTCTACCGGCCGTTACGTCTTTCTTTGTAATCTGTTTGTTTCTTCTCTCCTCCTCCTCCTCCTCCTCCTCCTCCTCCTCCTTATTCAGCAGCTAGAGTAAGAGGTTGTGGTGTGCAAGAACGCAACACAGACTTGACCAAAAGCAAATGCAGGAAACTTTTGACATAGAGAGAGAGAGAGAGAGAGAGATGAAGATTTGGGGGAGGAGAGAGGGGAGATAGAGAGAGGGGGGGGGGGGGGGGGGGGGGAGAGACTTGAGAGCGAGGAGAGAGAGAGTGAGAGAGAGACGAGACGGAGAGAGGGGAGGGTGAGAGAGAGAGAGAGGGGTAGAGATGAGTGAGAGTGTTGGAGGAACATCGGAGGCAAAAAGGGAGAGGGGAATTGAGGGGGGGAAAAAAGAGGGGTCGAGGACAAGGAAGAAAAGAGGGAGGAAGAGAGTGGAGAGATGACGAGAGAGGGGTGGAGAGATTGGAGAGAGATAGGGAAGAAGAGAGACGAGAGGAAGGGAAGATGAGAAGAAAGAAAGGGAGCGTAGGCAGGAGAAAAAGAGTGAGATGAGAGAAGAGAGAGGAGTAGAGAGGAGATGAGGGAGAGGAGCAGAGAAGAGAGAGAGGATGGAGAGAGAAGAGAAGAGAGAAGAGAGAGAGAGGACGAGGAGAGAGAGAGAGGAGAGAGATGGGAGCCCGAGGGAGAAAGAGAGACGAAAAGCGAGAAGAGAGAGAGAGAGAAGGCGGGAGGAGAGAGAGGAGAGGACGAGGGGAAGGGAGGAGGAGGAAGGACGAGAGATAGAAAGAGGGAGAGGAGAGAGGAGCAGAGAGAGAGAGGAGGAGAGAGAGGGGAGAAAGAGACGGAAAAGAGAGGAGAGAGTGAGGGAGAGGATGAGAGAGAGGAGCCCAGGGAGAGATGAGACGGAGAAGGGAGGTAGGACGAGAGAGGGGGGGACAGAAAGAGGAGAGAGGGCAAGAGAAGAAGAGAAGAGGGAGGAGAGAGAGGACGAAATGAGAGAGATGATGAGAGAGGAGAGGGGAGAGAGATGGAGATGAGAGAGATGAGTGAGAGGAGAGGAGGAGAGAGAGCGAGAGAGGGGAGGGAGGGATGAGAAGGAGAGGAGAGGAGAGAGAAGACGAGAGGAGAAGAGGAGATCGAGGAGGGAGAGTGACGGGAGGGAGAGAGGGGGAGATGAGAGGAGAGGAGAGAAAGACGAGGAGAGAGACAGGAGCGGGGGGGAGAGGAGAGGCCGGAGGAGAGAGGAGAGAGAGAGGGAGGAGAGAGGACACGAGCGAGAGGAGAGAGGGAGAGGGAGAGAGGAGAGAGATGAGCGAGGAGAGAGAGAGAAGTGAGAGGATAGGAGGAGGGAGGAGAGAGAGGAGAGGAGTTGCGGGAGAGGGGAGAGGAGAGGGAGAGAGCGAGAGAGAGGGAGGAGGAGAGAGAGAGAGAGAAGGCAGAGAGAGAAGAGAGAGAGAGAGGACAGAGATGAGGACAGGAGAGAGAGGAGACAGAAGAGAGAGGCCGAGAGAGGAGAGAGGATGGGGAGAGAGAGCGGACGAGGGAGGAGCGAGGAGAGAGAGAGGAGACAGAGGAGAGAGAGAGGACAGGAGAGTGAGAGGACAGAGTGGAGAATTGAGAGAAAACGGGAGCGAGAGAGGGAAGAGAGATGAGAGGAGGAGAAGAGAGAGGGGGGAGGGAGGAGAGAGACAGAGAGGGAGTCGGAAGGAGAGAGGAGAGAGAGAACGGAGGAGAGACAGAGATGAGAAGATGAGAGGAGAGAGAGAGAGAGAGGAGAGAGAGGAGAGAGAGAGAGAGAGAAGAGCGAGAGACGAGAGCAAGAGAGAGGTGAGAGGAGAGGATGAGAGAGAGATGAGAGGAGATGCTGAGAGAGGAGAGAGAGAGAGAGACCGAGAGAGAGACGAGAGACGAGAGAGAAGAAGGGAGAGGGAGGAGAGAGAGAGAGAGGAGAGAAGAGAGAGAGAGAGAGAGAGAGAGAGAGAGAGAGATGAGGAGGAGCGAGGAGAGACGAGAGAGAGAGAGAGAGCAGAGAGAGAGAGATTGTCCAAACTAAAGGAAAAAAAAAAAAAAAAATGCTTCCAGGTGCTTTGCTTCACGTCAGCAGCGAGCCGACATCATGGTTGCACCACAACACACACACACACCACACACACACACACCACACACACACACCACACACACACGACACTTGGGAGGAACTCCGTGACGTGTGTAAGGGGTTAGCACACTCGTGCTCACAAACCTAGAGTCCCGGTGGTCGATCCCCGGCGGGGAGCGAAGACGAGCGGGCGGTTATTCTTAAAACCCGAGCCCTTGTTCCCACCCAGCAGTGAATGGGTACGGGCGTTAGCGGGGGTTTGTGAAACCGCTCCTCCCGGGGTGATGGCTTCGGCCAACACTAAGAAAATAATGATGAATGATAAAAATTTTGATATGAGACGGGGACCATACGAGCGTCGCTCTGGCCTGTAAAATACAAACTAGATGAATACAACTAGATGAATACACACACACACTATTGGCGGGTACTGTTCAAAGACTTCACTGATCTCTGCGTGGGGAAGAGAGAGAAGTGACAGACATACAAACTGAGTTAAAGGCCATGAGAGAGATAGAGAGAGAGAGAGAGAAGAGGAGAGACAGAGAGAGAGAGAGAGAGAGTTGAGAGAGAGGAGAGAGTGAGAGAGAGAGAGAGAGAGAGAGAGCGAGTGAGCAGAGGAGAGAGAGAGAGAGGGAGAGAGATGAGAGGAGAGCTGGAGAGAGAAGGAGAGAGAAGGAGAGACGAGATCAAAAAAGTGGGAGAATTTGTTTCGTGCGCAAACAGGTACTTACGTACAATAGGCGTCGTCCTCCTACTCCTCCTCCTCCTCCTCCTGCCTCCCTCCTCCTCTTCCTCCTCCTCCTCCCTCATTCTTCCACTCATTCTCATATCCTCCTCCTCCCTCCTCCTCCTCCTCCTCCTCCTCCTCCTTCCTCCTTCTCTTCTTCTTACTTCTTCTTCTTCTTCTTCTTCTTCTTCTTCTTCTTCTCTTCTTCTTCTTCTTCTTCTTCACATTCGTATCTTGTCCGCATTAGTTGTCATAATCCTTTTTATTCTTTGGCTGATACACTACATAAGTGACGGGCCAGCCAGAAGATAGAGGATGAGAGAGGGATGAGAAGGAGAGAGGGGCAGGTGAGAGACAGGAGAAGAGAGAGAGAGAGAGGCAGGAAGGAGATGAGTGAATGAGACAGAGGACCTGCCGACGAGAGGAGAGACGCCAGAGCGAGAGAGATTGAGAGAGAGTGGAGGAGAGATGTGAGGAGAGACGACGAGAGGAGAGATGAGGAGAGAGAGAGGTGATCTGAGTGGAGGGAGAGAGAGAGGAGAGAGCGAGAGGAGATGAGAGAGAGAGAGAGAGAGAGAAGGGGAGAGAGAGAGAGAGACGAGAGAGGGAAGAGAGAGAGAGAGACGGAGAGAGAGAGAGAGAGGAGGAGGAGAGAGAGAAGAGAGAGAGGAGAAGATAGAGATGAGAGACGAGAGAGAGAGAGAGGAGAGGAGAGAGAGAAACCAAAAAAAAAAAAAAAAAAAAAAAAAAAAAAAAAAAAAAAAAAAAAAAAAGAGGAAGAAAGGGTCTGGAGAGGACTGATGAAAGAAAACAAAACCGCAACACAAAAAAGAAAATATGATAATAAAGAAAAATTTCAATGTAAAAAATGGAACAAAAATGACCAAAAAGGATGTGTCGATAGCAACAAAAGTTCAAGTAAGGAAGGAAAAAAAAAAAGTTTAATAGTCTCTCTCCTCTCCTCTCCTCCTCTTCTCCGTCTTCTCCTCTTATCTCTCTCTCTTTTCCTCTCATCTCTCTCTCTCTCTCTCTCTCTCTCTCTCTCTCTCTCTCTCTCTCTCTCTCTCTCTCTTCTATCTCTCTCTCTCTCTCTCTCCCTCTCCTCTCTCTCTCTCTCTCTCTCTCTCTCTCTATCTCTCTCTCTCTCTCTCTTCTCTCTCTCCTCTCTCTCTCTCTCTCTCTCTCTCTCTCTCTAGTCCGCCTTAAGGAGTGTTAAGCGAAATAAAACAAAAATAAATTATTATAACAACCGTCAAGGATAACGAATGAGGAGGAGGAGGAGGAGAGCAGGAAAAAGAGGAGGAGGAGGAGGAGGAGGAGGAGGAGGAGGAGGAGGAGGAGGAGGAGGAGGAGGAGGAGGAGGAGTGAGGAGGAGGAAGAGGAAGAGGAAGAATGGGAAGGAAAAGAGGAGGAGGCGATATCTAAAAAAACAAGAAAAAAAAGTACACCTCTATCGCACACAAATCTCACCTGTTTGTTTGGATCGTCTCATCTCTCTCCTCTCTCTCGTTATCTCTCTCTCCTCTCTCTCTCTCTCCTCTCTCTCTCTCTCTCTCTCTCTCTCTCTCTCTCTCCTCATAATGTAGCTGCATGAATAAGCGAAAAAATAAAATAATTGAGATAAAAAAACTTAACCCCCCCCAAAATCTGTCATTTATCGGAGACAAGATATTGTGAGTCTCCGATATTAAAAAGTGGCTTATTTTGGTTTCAGGTCACGCGTCATCCTATATACCTCAAACCTTATATTAGCGGAACTATGGGAGCTTCAGGGTCAAGGGAATATGCCGGGTGTCCATGTGTAAGAGGTGTGCACTACCGAGTATGGCGAGGTTTGTAGGGTACCCTTCAGGCGCGAAAAAACACTTTCGGAATCGACTTCATTTCTCGGTTTTGTCAATATATTGTTCCACCATCTAAAATATTGCTTCAAATTCCATAAATTACATTTTCTGTTGTTATATTAGTCCCTAAGTAAACAATTTTAAGTTTTTTTATTCAGAAATAAACCAGATGATAAAAAAAATTTCAACAAAAATGTGAAGGTTTTTCTACTATATCTGGGCACAATCTCAAAACGTACTGGATGTTCGTAAAACTTGGGTAAAACATTTGTGTGTTCTTTTGCACGGCATGATCTATTGTGATATAACCAGACAACAAGCTACATGCACTTCGGAATACATGTCATTTTCCATGCAAACCCAATGCTGAGTGGTTACCATTGAATACACACATCAAAGTGTCAATAGGATACAATTGTTTCTTGAGGGGGGACCAGCCATGCCTCTGATAGGCTTGGCTAGGCCAAACTTATTCATGTCATACAGGGTTCATACATTGTATGTAAATTTATCATTCCTTGTATCTCGTCCACAACGAAAGGCAAATCTTATTTAATATATTGTCACGGGACGCTTCTCTCCCATAGATCTATTTAGCCACCTAGGTTTTACTAGCCTTAAGGATTATACGTGATGTTCTATTGGATGATTATTTGTAATATGACACCAGTAACACAGCAACGAAGTCATATCATTCTGATGAGAGAAAAAAGAGAGAGAGTACATTGTATACACTAATTCTCTGCAACTATCACAATTTATATCCTGTATGTGCTCCACAACAATAGCAACAATTTGCTTTACATATATTTTGTGTTCTTTTTCACGTGACTCGCCCGGGGGAGTGTGATGGGTCGGTCTTTCTGTAAAACATATCCAGTGAGTGAATCCGACTTCGAACACCTGAAATACCTCTTCCACTGTAGTAGTAAACTCTCTGTGACTGCTTTACTATCAAACATTGTGCTTTCTCCTACTAACTTGGGAAAAATGAACCACTAACAGTTCTTCCAAAAACACCCCGGAGGAAAACGAAAATAACTGGTCTCTCTGCATTTTCTGTCAGTTCCCTGAATCATACCGATGATCCAGTCAGGGGGATAACGAATGTGTTATCACCTTTCAATGAGAGACCGCATTATTTGAAAATAACGACACGCTGACAAGACTACAACCATACATGCAGCAGATTGCAGTAGGCAAGCAGACAAGTGGATTTAAATCCTGTTACGCTTCGTCACAAAGTTCCAACAATATCCGAGTGGCAACAAAAACGACACCAACAAAAACTAACCCCATCAGCACTTGACAAGAAACTCGCCAGTTGCATGCACAAGTTCACGTTCTCTGACTAGAGTAGCAGTCCAAAAAGTTGACTGCGGGAAACTGGAACAAAGTTTGTTTTATTACGGGTCATGTCCTCGCAAACGTGAAATGAAAAAAAAGAAGACATGAAAAAAAGGTTGAAAAAATACACCAGGTGCAGTATCTGATGAAAGTAGAAAAACAAGGCAATTTTTATACCCCCCCACGCCAAATAGATGCTACACTCAAATGTAAGAGATCGGCGGAGAATGGACCTGGGAACCCTGAAAGCTTTATTGAAGCCCACTAACTACCACATTCATTCATGCAATACCAGGCCGGAACGATATGGCCAGCCACGTACAAGATGAGGGGAAACAACCCCGCGATCTGCAGAGACAGGAGACCATTTTCCGCTAGAAAAGCTTGTGTGTAGAATATACTAGATGATGGGTTTCAAAGGTGCCACATCTACAGCATGGATCTTGTCACAGAAAAAATATGTTGATCTTATGGCTTCCGAAGGAGGTGAATGCATCATGCCGGTCGTATGTCCTGAAGAATAAGCTTGAACAGGCACTAGGGTTGAAAAGGATAATCTTCGCTAAGCAGAGACAAGCGAACAGCCCATTACTGCTAATGTTCAGCAAACGGTAACTGATGTGCAGTTGGGGCGCCGTGCTGCCAAAGACCAAGATCAAGATACTGAGTAAGTAAACACCATGTAAACTGATGTAATACGTATATATATTACTTGACCTGATGTAACCAGGTATCTATATTTATTTTATCCGTATAACAGTTTTATATCTAACATTAAATTAGCATTTACCATAATTATAAGCCATAAAGAATAAGATGGCAGTATTAAATATTGAGTTGATTTTTGAGTTTTATAATTATGAGATTAAAATAAATGTTGCATAATAACTGTTCACTATATTGGTATAATTAAAAAAATACCTTTGAAATATTGGAAAAAAAAATGTTTACAAGTATTTTATGATAATGACCAAAGGAAAAAGTAATCTGGACTAGTTTGAAGCAATATATTAGCATATTGTATAGAACAATTATTGACCAAACCGAAGAAGAAATGATCGATTTCCGAAAACTCGTTTTTTCGCGATGAGGGGTTACCCTCACAAAAAACTCGCTATTAACTCGGTATAGTGCAAACCTTCTACAACATGACACCGGCATATTCTTGACCATGGGATCTCCTCTTTCCGCGATATAGGTTGAGGTATATAGGGATTACGCGGTGAATACGGATCCCTGAAAAAATGGACCCCTGGAAGCCACACTATGATGAGGTAAAGAAAATGTGCAAGAAAAAAAACGAGAACAGCAAACGTATAAGAACCTATACCAACAATTTAACAACCTTCTTACAACCTACATAACAACAATTTAACAACCTTCTGACAACCTTGAAGACGCTTATTTTCACATTTACACCTTATACACTTACTCCTTCCTTCCTTCCTTATTTCCTTCCTTCCTTCTTTAAATATCTTCCTTTCTTCCTTATTTCCTTATTTCCTTCCTTCCTTCCTTCCTTAATTCCATCCCTTCCTTCCTTCCTTCCTTCCTTTCTTACTTCCATTCCTTCCTTCCATCTCTTCCTCCCTTTCCTTCCTTCCTCCCTCTCTTCCTTCCTTTCTTCCTTCCTTCTTCCCTTCCTTCCTTCCTTCCTTCCTACCTCCCTTCCTCCTTCCATTCCTTCCTTCCTTCCTTCCTTCCTTCCTTCCTTCCTTCTTTCCTTCCATCCCTTGCTCCCTTTTTTCCTTCCTTCCTTCTTTCCTTCCTTTCCTTCCTTTGCTCACAAATACACTCATCCACAAATACTTTTAAATGTTGCATCCCTCCCTTTCCCCCCTCCACCTCCTACTCCTTCCCACTCACCTCCTTCTCCTTCCTTCCCTCCCACTCCTTCCCACTCACCATTTGTTGCAGTTGAAGGTGTAGCTGGTGCCGCTCAGTATATCAATTCCGTCTTTGTTGCACACTGTAGGAGGGAAGAAGGAGAAAAACGATAAATAGATGGATAAGTAGATAGAATATAACTCCTCCACTTACTCCCATGAATAGATAAGAGAATATGAGAGAGAGAGAGAGAGAGAGAGAGAGAGAGAATAGAGATGAGAGAAGAGAGATATGAGAGAGGAAGAGAGAGATGAGAGAGAGAGACGATGGAGAGAGAGACGAGAGGAGAGGAGAGAGAGAAAGAGAGAGAGAGAGAGGAAGGAGAGAGAGACGGAGAGTGAGATGAGAGATGAGGAGAGAAGACGACGAGAAGAGAGGAGAGAGCGGGATTGGGACGAGAGAGAGAGAGAGTATACCAACCAACGTTTCCACTAATCCCACCGCACGAAAACCACAGCGAAAAATGAAAGAAAGAGAGAATTAAGGCAAAATGCATGGCTCTTAGATAGATATCCTTTGGACAGAGGACATCTTCGGCTTTTTGAACATTTATTGCCTTAATTAATCTATCTTCTAAGCCATATGTAACTGTGTGTAACTGTGATTAATAACTGTTCAATAATAAAAAATAAAAAAATGAACCACACACACAGATAGTACATACATATAAATATCTAAGGAGGAGAAAAATAACACTACTATAATACTATACTACTATACTACTATACTACTATATATACTACACTAATAAATAACACAGTACTACCTTTTTATCCTTTATTATGTGTGATAGGGGCTAACTAATTCTAACATTCTAAAATTCTAACCTAACCTAACCTAAACTACCTTACCTTTATTCTGTGTGATGGGGGCTAACTAATTCTAACTTTCTAATTCTAACATTCTAACCTAACCTAACCTAACCTGTGTGATGGGATCGGATCCAAGGCCATTCTAACATTCTAACTCATTCTAATTCTAGCATTCTAACATTCTAACCTAACCTACCTTTATTCTGTGTGATGGGGGGTAACTAATTCTAACATTCTACCAACATTCTAACATTCTAACCTAACCTAACCTAATCTACGTACCTTCTCACCTTTATTATGTGTGATAGGGGAGGACCAAGGCCATTCTAACATTCTAACATTATAATTCTAACATTCTAACATTCTAACATTTTAACCTATCCTAACCTAAACTACCTTACCTTTCTGTGTGATAGAGGGGGGACCAAGGCCAAGGCAAACGTCCCAGTAATCCGGGCAGCAGTCGGGGTTACTGGTGCGGTTACAGAATTGGTCGCAGTAGCAGAGTGTGCCGATGATAGGCATGGAGCAGTCGTCGAGGCGTCCGGGGCAGCATGTTCCGTACCTCCCGTGTCTGTGTGTGAGAGAGAGGGGGGTTTAGAGTTAGAGAGAGTAAGAGAGAGGGAGAGAGAGAGAGAAAGAGTGAGTGAGAGAAAGAGAGAGATATACTAGGTAGATAAATTGAATGATAGGTAGATAGATAGGTAGATAGATTGATTGATAGGTAGATAGATAAATAGATATGAGAGATAGGAGAGAGAGAGACAGGACGAGAGGAGAGAGAGAGCGAGAT